>OX382339.1:9502449-9778737 GCA_947507615.1 Hemithea aestivaria | reverse complement strand
TCACAGCTTAGGCGGCAGAATAAAAGTTGGGGTAACCACCTAGTTGACTGTTGACCGAGTGCAAAGGAAGCCAACCTCCGGCATAAATGATTATTATTTGACGTTATTTAGATCATAGTACCAAAGCAAATAAAAAAATCTTGTAATATTTTATATATCTTTAAAATTACATTAAAATATATCGTTATTTTAATGTTCACAAGTATTATCGTCCATCATATTAAATATTATTCACAAACATATTATAAAGTTAAACTTCAAACTCAAAAATAAACTTTGGCTTCTAAATGACACTTTTATATTATTATAAAAAAATGATCAACATCATACAGAATCAATAATTTTATTAATAAAAAAAATCAACATTTTAAACAATCAGTTCTACACAAACTTAATCTTCAAACTAAAAAAATCACACTTATGGAAATAAACTTTGGCTTCTACAGAAATTTTCATATTATTATATATAAATTAAAAGATATAATCAACATCATATAAAATCAATAATATTATTAATAATAAAAAATTAACATATTAAACATAATCAGTTCTACAAAAACATTAACTTCAAACTCAAACAAAACAAAAAAATTGCACTTATGAAAATATACTTTGGCTTCTAAATGACATTTTCATTTTATTAATAATAGATTAAAATATACCTATAATCAACATCATACAGAATCAATTATATTATTAATAATAAAAAATCAACCTTTTGAACATAATCAGTCCTAAACAAAATAAAAAAAAAAGTAAACAATTTAAAAACTTACACTTATATAGCTAATATGTACTTTTTATATTATTTCAATATTAGACAAATTACTTATTAATAACCTACACAGGATGATCTTTTGAACAGTTGGGATATTTAAGGTAAATATTACTTACTAACGTTAAAACTAACTTTATTCTGTGTGTATAAAATTAATGCAAAAAAAAATTGCCTTTCGTACAAATCGACGTGATTATGTGATTGGGAGCTCTAATTGTGTTTGCGTATTTGAAACTCATAAAACACAAGTTGATGGTTTATGATGTTAGTATTATACACACCTGAAATATTCTAGTACAAAATCATCCTGCATAACAAAATCAGCTGTATTAATCTTTTTTTATTCAAGATTTTCATCAGTCAAGTCTCTTAAAATTTCAGCATCACTTCTGTAATAGCTTGCTCTGCGTGAAGTAACTTGTTTCAAGTTTTTATTTTTGTCTTGTATGTTAATTATAGTATTTATAGGTATTTTTTTACATTCACGTAAATTCACCCCACATTCGATTTTTTCTATAGAAATAATTTCAACTTTTTTCTTTTTTTCCTTTTCTTTTTCCTGTTCATTATATTCCTTTAACGGCTCGCTAAATAAATTATCCGATTCTATATCAGGTAAGTAATCTACGCTGGATGCACATTGGTCTATGTAGTTGTTAATGAGCAGTTCTTCTTCTGCCTGCTGAGAATCATTGGCAATAGCATATTCATCCACGCATACTATAGGTAGTAGATTAATGTCTATGTCTTTATTTTTTTCATCTGATTCCAACACTCCTTTTTTAATATCTTTTTTTATTAGATCCTTGTTCAGTTTTCCTATAAGTTGTTTTACTTCTTCTTTTTTCTGGTTTTTCGTGAATTTACGAGTAGTTGCTTGGTAAGTTTTTTTCTTAGTAGATTTACAAATGTTTAAATTTTCCGCGCCAATATTTTCTTGATTCTCAGTGTCATTATTTATGTGACCGAAAGTAACTGCTTTTCCGGGAATAACCACCACCTTCTTTTTCTTGTTATCTTGTTTGCATGTTTTTAAAGTCTTATTTTTTATTTCTTGTTCAGATTCACTTTCTAAATTATCATCATCTATGTTTCCTAAACTTTTACCAGCTTCTGCATCTAATTTTCGTTTACGTGTTGGTTCCTTAATATTCATTGTGCCGTACCTCATTTCTTTCAGTATGTCTAAAACCGATTTATCAACGGCATATCTTGACTTATCAGGGTCTACATTATCGTAGTTGGGTAGTTTTGATAGAACTTGATCACGGTCAATAGGAATAATCCCTGCTTTTCGAAAGCCAGCTTTAATATTTGACTCAACATTTTCTGACAAGTCATTTATAAGTTGTTTTAATAATCTTGGGAAGCATCCTTTGGGCACTGAGGCTTGACTTTTGCCATCTGTCTTTTTCCATTTTAATAAAATGTTCCTCCAAGCAATTTTCATTGGCCTAAAGAAAGCGATGTCTAGAGGCTGAGTTAGATGGGTAGAATTTGCAGGTAGGAACACAAATGAGATATTTTGCTCCTCACATATTTTTATGACATCTATTGATAAATGGGATGACAAATTATCACCAATCAGTATTTTTTTTCCGGGTTTATCTTTAAAGAATGGAATCACCACGGACTTGATGTAATCTTCAAAAGTATTGCTATCTATCCACCCAGATGCAGTTCTATTATAGCGTGTACCTTTGGGTCCACCTGTACTCCAAGTATCATAGATATTGTTGGCTTTATAAATTACATATGGGGGCAATAGCTCTGCTGCAGCTGTGCCAGCCATCATTATGGATATTGAAGATTTTGACTGATTAAGGACTCTTTCAGGGTACTTGGTTCCCCTTTTAACTATAACCTTCTTGCGTCCAGGATCATCACTAAGATTAGTTTCATCGTAGTTAACGATATTATTTGGGTCGACATCTTTAAGTGTCTGCTCTAACTCCCCAAAGTATTCATTAATTGAATTCGGTGAAACTTGAGCCCTCGACTTTTTTATGTTTTGGCACATTCTCAAAGAAATACAATCTTTATATCTTTTTAAAAATCTTGTAGCATAATCTGGCCCTGGCATATTGTTTTTGAAACGTTTGTGTGATATACCTAAAGTATCCAAATATGTTTTAATCATAACTCTTAAATCATATGTGTCTAATGGATAGCCCCAATCACTGCAAGTATTTAAATATTTAACAATATGGAGTTCTGTGTCTACATCCAATGCATTCTGTCCACCTTGTCTTTTCATATGTTTCCTATTGTGTCGGTATAGCACAGATTTATTAATGTTATACTTTTTTGCAATAGAAGCTAGTGAACAATTTGGAGTTATTTTAAACTCTTCCAAAGCTTGTTTGATTGTTTCATTGTCATATTTTCTATATTGCTTACCCCGTGGATCTGGTTTATAGTTTCGAGGCATTTTTGTATCTGAGAAATAAAACAGTTATTAAATTAACAACAGCAATCCAAGCTATAAACTCAAACAAATTCAAATTCAATTATTCAAATAAGCCCCAAAGAGACACTTTAAAATGTCAAATTACATAAATTAAAGAAAGTGCACCTTCACGAAAAAATAAATAATAAAACTGGACAATAATATTAAAAAATTCAAAATTCACAAATAAAATAAAAATTAAAACTCAAACTCAAAATTCATTTATTCAAATAGGCTACAATGGAGCACTTTTGCAAGTCAATTTTACATTTTATTTTAGTATTCTACCGCTCATTCGCAAGGCACCTCTATGAGAAGAATGAGCAAGAAACTCATAGGGATCACAAGAAATAAAATATAATAAAAATAATCATAGTAATATTTGTTTTTGGAAATATCTTATAATAACGACATAATTCCAAATATAGACAATATTCTGGAATTTGAAATTCCGTGACAACCCTGTACTAATTACAATTAATCACCCCTCTTTCGTAACTAGTAACCCCTTTGCCGTATCTATTCACCATATTCTCGTGTCTATTGACCGTTCAGGCGTGTCTATTCACCCCTTTCGTGTGTCTAATCACCTCGAAAAATTTCAAAAAATGAGGCTTACGAAAAAAACACATTTTAAAGTATTAGTGCATGTTCTTACCTCAATTTATGCAGCAAAATGTATTGTCGGTAACACCCACAGTAAATATAAACAACATTTACACCACAAACACTAAAATACAAATAAATAATGGAAGAACAAACTCACGTTGATCTCAGTCAGTATTTTTGCTTACCACTTTGACGTTTAGTTTTGACAGATTTTGCAATGTTGCCACACTTTAAACATTGCCAGACTAATAAACACAATACTACCAAATTAATTCAATACTGGAATTTTTACAGGGATCACCGAGTTTGCCGTATAAAGCTTTTGAATTTTTACCAATTTTTTTTTCTATTGCCCCCGCGATTTCTATTAACCCCGTTTTACGGTACTTTACAAAAAAAATGACTTCTAGAGTGCTTCAGTGTAACCTCATGAATGACTGTTTATTCGAAATCCAAAATGCGCTGCTTTCTTCCAATATGGTTTAATTCATAATTCGATTAAATTACAATAATATGTGTGTCGCTTGTGCTATAGAGAATTTGAATGTAAAACGAATTTTGGCGCTATTTAAATTGGTATGAATAAAAACGGTTTTTCGTATAAAATTGACATTGATGTTGACAATGTTATGTTGAGACAGCTGACATTAGGACTCGCGGGCGCAGCGTCGCGGCGCCCCGGGTGGTGTAGGACCCAACCGGCAGATGGCGCTACTGGTCGGCCGCGACATACTCCCGGCCTTGGAAACACCGGCTTCCAACATTATGGCTTCTCCTCTGGTTGAACTGGTAGGGGGCAGATCTTCGGGAACGATCGGCGTATGGTCCCAGTCGCTGTTCGGATGTCGGCGACGCGCGAGACGCCGTCTGGACCTGGATATGTTTGGGTTACGCGGCCTAGTTTCCATTGAAGAGGCGGCAGTCCGTCCTCCTTGACCAAGACCAAGCTTCCCAGAGTGATGTCATCTTGGTGTGACTTCCACTTGGTCCTCAGCCGCAGTTCACCCACATATTCTCTGGACCATCTTCTCCAGAACTGTTGCCGCAGTTGCTCGATCCTGTGGTATCGGTTCAGGGCTACGGTCTTGATATCTGGAACATCCCGAGTTGACAGGGCAGTAAGTGGTCGGCCTACGAGGAAGTGTCCAGGAGTGAGTGGAGTGAGATCAGATGGGTCAGAGGATAGAGGAGATAGAGGTCGGGAATTGAGGATAGCTTCGATCTGAGTCAAAGCCGTGGATAGCTCCTCATAGGTCAAGTGGGCATTACCTACGGTACGCCGGAGGTGATGCTTACAGGACCTAATACCGCTCTCCCATAGGCCTCCAAAATGGGGTGAATAAGGCGGGATAAAATGAAAGTCTATTCCATTATTTATAGCATGATTCAATATTTGGTTTGAATTGTTTTGAATTAAATGTGAGATTTCTTTTTCTGCTCCGACAAAGTTTTTGCCATTGTCAGAATAAAGAGCAACAGGTTTACCACGTCTACTAATAAATCGCTTAAGGGCCAAAATATAGTCCTCCGTGGAGAGGCTCGTGACGAGTTCAATATGTATGGCGCGAGTCGAAAAACAAACAAAGAGGCAAATATAAGATTTGACTAATTTCACTCCCCTGCCTTTCCTATTAGCAATCATTAGCGGTCCGTCATAGTCTGTTCCGGTTCGCATAAACGGGTAACCAGTGTCGATGCGTTCACGGGGCAGATTGCCCATAATTGGTGTAAGAGTCTTACCTCTGAGACGCGAGCACCTAACACATTCACGCACAGATTTCCTGGTTAAATTTCGAGCACACAGGATCCACCAACGCTCGCGGACGCTGTATAGAACATGCCGCGGGCCAGCGTGAAACAGTTTACGGTGTTCCTCCTTGATGGTAAGGGCTGATAGCTTATGAAAGCCGCACAACAACATAAGATGTTTTTTGTTAACACAGAACTTGGAGTTCTTATGTCGCCCGCCTACTCGGATTATGCCGTTTTCTTCTATATATAAATTTAAACTGAGCACTCGGTTGATCACTTTTTTATTTGAGTTCAATTTGTTTTTATTTGTGAGATATTCGAAAACAACATTGAATGAATGCCTTTGCGCAGAACGGACTACCACAGACTGTGCGAACTCTGGCTCAGCCACAGATAACGAATCAATCGAATAAATCGAATCGATTATTATTGGTTGCGGCGCAGTTGCGCACGCGATATTGGTGTTATGTTTATTTGTATTGCGTTGAATATTTTTAATAAAACGCATCACATAACCCCAGACACGTATAAGTTTACTTAATGAAGAATACTTATCGAAATTCATAATGTCGGGCGTACCGACTGAAACTAAATTATGTGTTTTGTTCGATTTTAATTCTAGCGACTCGCTGGTATCGATCGCTTCATCGCTTGAACAATGAATATCGATATTGTCTTGCAAATATGACTGACCGTGGGGACACGGGCGGTGGGGTAGGAAAAATGTAGGATTCCCGACTTGATCAGGTGACTGCTCAAGTTCTAACGTGGGAAACCTACTTCTTGCCATGGTGTATGAGTCACCCAGTACGTCTGGGGACTCTTTGAGTGGGATACGTACGGAACATCTACCAGTGACGTCACGGGTAGTAGTTTTCACGAATAAATCGTCGCATTTACGCTCGTCGCGCGTAAATATGCTACGAGGTTGGGGTACGGTTTCGATTTCCCTAAATCGGTTACGTTGTTCATCAATGGACTGTGTAAAGTTACACTGAACCCTAGTACTTTGTACGTTGGTGTGCAAAGGACCCGATATCAACCAACCTAAAAGTGAGTTTAGCAGGAATGGCCCGCTTGATAGGTGAATTTTGTTATCGTTGAGCAATAGCTCCCAGAAAAGGTCCGCGCCTATTAATATGTCAATTTCGGATGACTCACAATAGGACGGATCTGCTAGTTGAATGTTAGATGGAATGTTTACAAGTGTGGGGTCTATGTTCGTAGTGGGTAAACTGGATGTTATACGCTGCAAAACGAAACATTGTAACTTTGCACTGTAATCATTTAGTTTTGATCGAATAGTTATGTTACACGATTTATTTGACTGCGTCACAGACTGTGCGACGCCGCTTATTTGAATAGTGGACTGTATAGTAGGCGCTTTAATACGATTAAGTAACCGTTCTGACATGAAGCTATGTTGGCTACCGTTATCTAACAAAGCTCGGGCTGTGTGTGTCTGTTCATTCTTATCCACAATATCCACCAACGCCGTGCATAATAGAACTGGCTGCAATGTATTTTGCAGCTGACAGTTTTTTCCGCCGCCTAGCGTGTGGTAGGTATCTGTGGACAAGGAGAACAGCGCGGTCGACGAGCCATCGGCGGCGTTCGTCGCGTCATCACTCGATCGTGATGTCTTACCCTCACTTTGTTTAGATACCTGATTTAAATTGTCAGAATTGTGCAGCAAAGTGTTATGCTTTTGCTTGCATTGTTTGCACGGGCCGAGAGTGCAATCAGTTTCGGAGTGATTTCCGCCGCGCAAACAATTGATACATAATTGTTTATCTTTAACAATTTGTAATCTATCGGGTACCGACATGTTTAAAAACCTATAGCACATATAAATTGCATGTTTTTCGGTACATAGCACACAGTGATAATGGCTATTTTGTTTACTCGAGTTAATATTGGACGACTTATTTGACGCGTTATTGTTAGTGGCGACATAAGTATGCACCACTGTATTACTTTTTTGCGAAACCGGTTTGTTATCGCTTGTGACGGATTTGCTTTTTTGCTGTGAATTATTATTGTGATTTTCGTGTATCATTTCGAGCATATCCGCCTTATTTCTAAGGAATTTAATTAGATCGTCCAATTTTAACCGAGTATTTGCGTCAGTGTAGTTAATAGTCCCCTTATATTGTTCCCAATCGCGCTCAGTAACTGGATCTAATTTAGATGAAACTAAATATATAATTAGTGTGTCC
Source organism: Hemithea aestivaria (assembly GCA_947507615.1). Lineage (NCBI taxonomy): Eukaryota > Metazoa > Arthropoda > Insecta > Lepidoptera > Geometridae > Hemithea > Hemithea aestivaria. The sequence continues at coordinate 9,770,930 of OX382339.1, read as the reverse complement.
CATTGCTCAGTGGGCTCATTGAGTGTTTTAAGAGCGCGAAGGTTTTTTAATATGGTGTCTATCAACTTCCTGATTAACGAGTGCGACTCCTGCTTCAGAGCAGAGATGGAGAACAGTGCTTTGAGGTGATTGTGAACAAGTAGCCGCGTATTGTTAAACCTTTGGTCTAGGAGTTCCCATGCGTGAATGTAGTTAGTGTCCGTGAATTCTAAAGAACTAATTACCTGTAATGCGGTGCCGCTAAGTGATGCTCTCAAATAGTGGAATTTTTGGATTGCTTCTAAGTCTAACCGATTGTGGATCATACTAAGGTAAGAGTTCTTATATTCTAGCCATTTATCGAACGACCCATCGAAAGAAGGCAACTTTATTTCTGGTAATTTGATTCTCGCTCGCGATGATTGACCGTTAGAATTTGTAGAACTTTCACGAGGCTCCCCACTTTCTACCATAATTTCACCCCTAGCTAGAATCCCAAAATATAGCGATTCGAAGGATTCTACGTATTCACTGTTGCTCATATATTCTGACTCTGGCAATAAAAGCTCGATTTGCGTCTCGATTGAATTAAAACTTTTAAAATGATCTTTGGCTGATTCAATTCTAAATTTAATTTCTTTAATTTGTAATCGAGACGGTTCACTCTCTGAAAACGAGTCTAAATATTTATTAAGCTGAGTAAGCCGACACTTAAGATAGCCGCGCTGTTTCTTAAGCTCAGAAAGGTCGGATGATGACCGTTTCTTCGACGGAGAGACAGCTGGGCTGGTTGATGGAATAGAGAGTTTGCCTTCTTCACCCATTTCTAATTATTATGGGAGATGATTGAGGCGCTACTCACGGTTTGATACGAATCGATGGATGGAAGGGCAGCAGGAAGGATCGAAGGCCCGACCGTTGATCTCCTGCTATGACGAATTCTGGTTCTGGATCCGGCTTCGAAGGTCCAAATGTTGAGGAACGGAGGCTTCGAAATCCAAAATGCGCTGCTTTCTTCCAATATGGTTTAATTCATAATTCGATTAAATTACAATAATATGTGTGTCGCTTGTGCTATAGAGAATTTGAATGTAAAACGAATTTTGGCGCTATTTAAATTGGTATGAATAAAAACGGTTTTTCGTATAAAATTGACATTGATGTTGACAATGTTATGTTGAGACAGCTGACATTAGGACTCGCGGGCGCAGCGTCGCGGCGCCCCGGGTGGTGTAGGACCCAACCGGCAGATGGCGCTACTGGTCGGCCGCGACAATTATTGATTTTAAATAATATGTAACAATACTTATTTAATTGGGGTTTATACTCCAACGGAACAGGTTACTCTACTTACAACGTCAGAGTCAAATCACAATTTATAGGTTGGCCAAACCTATATTATGTTGCAGTTTCAACTGACGACTATCTCCTGCATAACCTTTAGGAAACAGCCGGGACCCACAGTTTTTAGTGATTATATCGTTTTACTTATATTCAATTTTCGTATTTTTGACTTCACTTTCGACAAGGACTTAATAATACCCTTGGTACACTAGTATTATATATCATAGAAGCGACAGCATAATTCAAGCAAACTGGCTGGTTGCCAACCGATCGAGTCACCATCAATCATTCACCTCTTCTCACGTCATAACAGAGGTTGTACAAAATAAGAGAGTCTTGATGTACACACGTGAACATCATTCGCACGGCTCTTTATTTTTGCTGTGCTATATGAGAACTGGTTAATTTGAGAGGCTTAACATTAACGTAGGTACTTCTGTTTCAGTAAACATCCTTTGTTCTCTTATAGTTTTGTTTTTTTTTTGCTATGTAAATACCTCTTATGTCATATAGATGAGAGTTGCGATGTTTCTTCTATTTATCTAATAGGGTTAAATATTTTTCAATTGCACTTTTGCAAATAAACGAGATGTTTTCCTGATGACTATTATGTAGAATGTCCTGGAATTCTACCAAAAGGATTTGTGCCAAATACCCTCTTCAAATTTATGCATTTTACGTGTAAAAATCTCTTGAAATTCTAAGGGTTAGGGTAAAGTAATAAAAAGTACCTAAATAGCATCTTCCTTTCAAATGACTATTTTCTATATCGCTAATGGATAAATAATCCCTTCTACAAGCCTATAAAATTCGACTATAAAACTGCGTTACCTAATTTACTACAACTAAGCGTTACGACCAAACCTTCAAAGTGGAAAGTGCCCCGCATCAATAACGTAAGACAGTTGGTGCAAAAATAGAAGAAACAAGAATATCATTTAACGGTGGTAAGTTCTTATTAAAGTAATAAAATAATTTAAAAAATGGGGGGATAGGCCTCGTTAGGGTTGGTCCTGACCTATCTAGAGAAGGAAAACTCGAACAAACCATTCAGTGTTTGTTGTCCGGGTAGGCTCCGTTAGGCACAAGTAGGGTACAACTCGAATAAAGTGGTAGTTTCCTGCAACCAACCTGGCTCTACACGTATCGACTCCACGTTCCTGTAGACCAAGTCGAGAGGGTGGCGTAGGCTCAGGGCAAACCTACGCTTCCTTAAGTCGTCCCAGGCGACACAATGTCTGTGGAGAGTGTTCTTCATACCAGGTTCGGCCACACAAAAAAGTGCAACGCACAATAATAAGTACAAAAAGACCGCTGCCATGTCGGTTGGAAAGGTGGCTATAACACCAGTTGCGCGTTTTCACGTTGTATAACGATATACATTATTATTTGCAGCAGGAACGAATTAAGTATTATACTCGAAATTTGTTCTTTTATTTTTGTTTCTAGGTCAATAAGGAATAGAACGAAATCTATATTTTTGTGTTCGATGGTAATCAATGCCTGATGATGGAGCTGGGAGATGGCCATGCGAACTCAGTAATTATAGAAGCTTGTTTGAAAATAGCATATTTTTTACTTGTTTTCGTTAAATTTTGTCGCATCGATTCCTACGACCCTTTTCTATTTGCACAAACTTTAGTTTAGGTAAACGTCTCATAATTATATTAATCGGTAAAAGAGTAGTCTAGACAACGCTAATGCAGTTTACTTTGGACACATACATCACGGAGTAAGTACGTGAGAGAAAAACTGTCTAGGTAACACTTAGCTAACTTAATCACTTTAGGTAGTCCGGTATATCCGTTTGCTTTTCTTCCTTCGGAACTTTTAGAGAAAGACAAATTTAGCTACAAGTGATAACTTATACAAGGGGGATGATTAAGTTACCTACCTACTTGATATCTGAAGTTTACTGAGCATTTTAAGAACATCAACCCCCGAGCGGCGCGATCTGGCCGCAACCACCCCATTTGAATTTATTAGGCTTTAATTTAAGAATGCTAGAAACTAATTTAATCCACCCCCGCTATATTGAAGCGCTAGTAGCTGAGGAGTTAATATATTTACATACAAGTTTTATGTCAGATTACCGTGTCTAATATTGTTAGGAATATTTTTTAATAAAAATGTTTTTCTATTTAGTGCAACTCACGTGAATATAAATAAATTCATGCTATAATTACTAAATAAATGATAAATATTATTTTAAATAATTTTAATTAATGCGTAAGTGGAAATGAAAATATATTGAGAACTTATGAATGTTATCTCTCACTCTCTCACAATAGGTCCTTTTGAAGGAATGAAATGATGATCCATGATGTCAAATTTAACATAAGTATAGTATAAATATTTTGAATGAATATTATTTTATTTAAACATAGTAAAATAACAGTATAACAGAAAAATCGTCGTCTAGTAGGGAGCCTATAATTTATCTTATGTTAGCATCATCAATTAGTGTCCAAATAGTGTAATAATACAGCAATGATTAACGTTAAGAGTGGGCTGATCAAACGTTTACATAGAGTATTGGTACAGCAATAAAACTGTTTTATCGCGGCCCATAACTTTTGCCGAATAAATACGCAATTTGGCCCTATTTATAGGCAATTCTGTAATATTGCTGGTACCTGGACCACGGAGTAGAATAGAATAGAATAGAAAACTCTCTATTGAAACACTACAAACTTACGACTATAACACAAAATGACGACATAAGTGTAACAATTGGCGGTCTTATCGCTAAAAGCGATCTCTTCCAGACAACCTTGCAGGGAGAGAAATAATGATATTATTTGCATGGGTAGGTGGTGAATTTGTAGTACAACGTGTTTGTTTGTATACAGGGAAAAGGAACGGTCACAATATCAACAAAAAAAATGACAAGGTCAAAATTATTTAAATAATAAAACGTGTAATTAGTCCATAATTCTAATAATAAATTATATTTACCATGTTTTATAATTTTTTTGAAGTGAAAACTTCTTTAGCGGCGCTGAGCACTTTTTTGTATGGGTAAAAACTTTCAAACTCGCGTCAGGGTCACGTGATGCTGATCGAAAAAGCGTAAGATCGAGGGGAAGGGAGAGGAACTAGTATCTCTCACTCTTTCTACCGTGCTTGAGTGTGCTGCTCTGTGAATTTGGTTTAACTATGTCAAATGATCGCAATTTTAGCACAACGAAATACAAAACTACTATTGATGCGGTCTTTATTAGACACTTAAATAGGTTCGAATCAAAACTGTTTGTTTCTTACTTCAGTTATCATAAACCAATTGTATCAGTTGTAAAAATTTGGGATGATGATTCTGATAATAACGATGGTGTAAAAGTCGTCGAAATTATGGATGGAAGTTGATTTTTCTGAGAGATAAAATTTAATGTAATATATAAATAACGATATAATATTATAAATAACAAAACATAAATTGTCATATTTGTGTACCTACGATAGCGCAATAAATAAACATTGTATTCTACCTCATAAATGATAGTATTTTTATACTTATAATTAAACACAACGTTAATATTGAAGTTTTCACTTCTGCCGGCACTCCCGGAGTGCTACCTTTTTTTATTTCAACCTTAGATGCGTAGGATTAGTTTATTGCAAGTTTATTGTTTTGTGAATGTAGTAACAAATGGCTGAGATATAATGCTAATAACTTTTTGGGTGCAACATTTTGGTAAAATATAAGGACTGCCACTGATTTGATAAAACAGAATAAATTTTAATTACCTACCATAACACACTTTCTGAACACACATCCACACTTACTCGTATACTGTCCAACATTCTTGGGTTCATTTTCGTGACAAAAGCTTTACCATGCCTAGCAATTTAAATTTACTTACGTTAAGGGTGATTCCTGAGAGACAAAATTTTACGTGTCTGGGGGAATAAACTACCCGTAACATAAAAATTCTACCCAAAGGTATTTTTTTCCTGTTAGTCTAAGGTTCAATCTACCTAATGCATGATAGACATCAGGTTATATTTAGCTGCAAGTATCTAAAAAAAAATGTAAAAGCCCTGAAATTTGATTACCGTGGGCTGTCCCTTACACATTTTCGGAACAAAATATATTTTTTACACTAATTTATAAAAGGAATTAAATTAATTCCTGTGATCTAAGCTGTAAAGGGTGAACTGTTATATGATCAAAAAAATACGCGAAGGCTGTACTCAGCGTAGTTTTAGAAAAAATAACAAATTTAGGTTTGTCCCCAGACAAAAAGTGATTCCCATGGCGCGCGACATAACTACCCACATTTCACAAACCACAATACTTAGAAGCTTGTACGCACGCTATTGGCTAACTTCGATTGCGCTCTAAACATGGTGAAGAGAGGCTCCTCCTCTCGTTGTTATAAACTGGATTTACGAAGGTGAGAAATTGATTACCGTGGTTTTGGTTCACTAGATCATTGATTACCTTTTCCATGTTTAAAAATATTTTTTTATCCATTACGGTTTTTTGACTAGGGTGTGCAGTTAGGAAAAGGGTATTGTCTATCACATATTTTATTATTTTTGGTCTATAATTATGGTATTTAAAAATATTGACAAAAAACTATACAATTTTGATTTCCATGGTATTGATTTTCATGGCATTTCACCACGGTGATCAATTTTCCTCTGAGTTTTCTTGCGCATTCTTTCACTTTTTACCCATATACAGCGAAGCCGCAGGTATGGAAGTGATTTTGATAGTTTATATTTGTATATTTCATTATTTCAGATATTTTTTTATATTGTATACATCAGATTTTTTATATTGTACTATAGTGGACAGCCGCTCTGGCTTATGCGGCACCATTATATCTCCACATTAAAAAGTCGCTCAGCGAGCTATGGAGAGGGCTATATACTCGGGGTTTCTCTACGTGATCGAATCAGGAATGAGGAGATCCGAAGATGAACCAAAGTCACTGACATATCTCCGCGGATCAGGAAGCTGGAGTAGTAATGGGCAGGCCACATAGCACTGATGGGGTCGAAAAGTGTTCAAGTGGCTACCACAGGCAAGCAAACCCAGTCCACCCACAAGTGTGGCAGACGACCTTATTTAGGTCGCTGAAAGACGCTTGAAGCAGGTCGCTTCCAACACCGGTGTTATATATGGAGGTCTAAAGGGGAGGTATATGTTCAGCAGTAGACGTCTTATGGCTGAGATGATGTATGATGAAAAAATAAAACGAAACTATGGGCTGACTGCAACTTTCAGTCCAGATTAATCTAACTAATGATAAATGTACAATCTGATGACAGCTTCTGGAGTGAATCCTGTTAGTAACTGTGACTGAGAACTTGATTTCATATTCTAGGATATATATTCTTCTATATATTCAATATTTTTACATTTTTTAAGACTGCAATACGTTGATTTTATTTAGTTTACATGATTATTATATAGAGAGCCAATATAGACCCTTTTTAATACTTTATGTTTGGTGTATATCTGTTTGGATCACCGTTTTAAATCATTTCTATTTTATATGATTAGTATGTAGATGTCAATATTTAAATAATAACATAGAATTCAAACAAAATAGTTTTAATTTTGATTACCATGTCATACTTTATTGATTCCCGTGGCACCAAAAATTTAAATTTAAATATCTTCTGAACAAAACAAGTTATAATGATGCCTATTTGATTGATGTGCTTATAATTATGGGAAATTTGATGTTTTACATGTAAAATGCAATAATACTTTGATTTAAAATCTGCCACGGAAATCACTTAAATACGCCCGATCTCAGGATTTACCCTTAAATTACTCACCAACCTTTTTTCTACTTTTAGTACCTAGGAATTTATTTTTATGTTATGCAGGTATGTCTGAACTGTCGATACTGCGGTTCTGAAAAAATCTTATGATGTCCGATCTTATCTTAGTAAGTATGCTTGGAGCTAGTCTATGCTGAGTTATGGATATTGTATAACAGCGTCATATAATAGCCGCTAGCATAACGGTTATTTTTAGCCTTTAGTATTCTGCTTTTAAACTTTTAATGTATTTTTATGTTGGCTGATAAACGAAATAAACTCAAGGCTCGCCTGAAGTTCAGATTGTCATGGGTGCCTATAGCAAAGTAAGCACCTTTCATAGCGAAATAATATATTAAAATAAATCTTCATTATCAAATAAATCATTTATACATCATCATCATCGTCAGCCTTCAATTGCCCATTGCACCCAGCATTCACTCCGGCGGCCTCCATTCGATTATGCCATTCTCCCTTTTCGCTTGCCGCTATCATCTATATAATAATCCATATCCCAAAAGAAAACCTCATAACTGTTTTAATAATCATAATAGTCCTACCTTATGAATTAACGTGTGGAAGTGTGTTTGTTAACTCTTCGCGCCTAAACAACTGTGTTTGAGCTAAAATTTGGTAGTATGTTATAGGTGCAGATAGTATTCAAATAAAATACAAATAAATAATATTTTTATTGAATTTCGTACCAATTCGTGTAATTAATCAAAGTATCAAACTTTTCACCAGCTTTTGTCTTCGTTTCTTGTAAAGTTGGAGAAACTTCGGCAATTACTTACGGCAGGTATTTTCTTTGTAAACAAATAAAACAATCAATTTAATATTTATTCATTTCGGTTAGCTATTTGATATATTTACGATTGCAATTAAATGAATGAATATTAAAATAATACAGTTTAGTAACCTTGAAACATGAGAAAAGTCTATCGAAAAACTTCTAATAACAGTAACACCAATTTATTGAAAAGCTAAAAGCTTTCTTTTAATATTACTCCTCTCTTATTAAAGTTAAGTAATAAATTCAATAAGTACCTACCTTTTCTGAACCTTTTATTTGAATTAATCATTTTTCATTTGTGTTTAGTCCAAACTAAACACACACATGAAAAAAAATATAAAAAAAAAAAGATTTATAGCTAGTCTTAAAGTGTGCGCATGCCTCATGACACGTACTTTACAAAATATATATTCATCAAATCATAGATTTTAAAATTGTATTACTGTACATTTTTTAAAATTTCAAGGAGAACTGGTCTGATAAAGCAGGGTGAGATTCAGGGCGCCGCGGATGAATGCTTCGGCGTACCCGTTGCCCCGGCATTATGGCGTCCCGCAGGAACACCCCCAGGTTTTTTAGTGGGTATCCCCGCCGCTACCATCTTTGGCGGGGGAGTCCCACATACCGCCCCGCGCCCCCCGGCGTGGGGTGATGATGCGTAACGCATTTTTCCTGGGATAAAAAAAAAAAAAAAAAAAAAAAAAAAAAAAGGGTGAGATTCAGGGCGCGTGCAACAAATTGAAGGAAATGTAAATGTGTCCGTGCCGCGCGTCTCGATCCAGCCCGTGACGCGAATGATTCTACTTATTAAAATGACTGAAGAACTGCCTTTGTAACTTATTTTAACTCTTCTACTTGTAGAGTTGAATTGGCTATACTATAAGTACTTAATATGCGCTGTAAGTTCAGTTTTTGTTGTTTTTTACTTTGATAAGAAACTAGCCGTACTGGGTTTGAGGCCGATTTGTGACACACATCATTGCTTTTGTGTGCAATAATGTTTGTGTAAATGTTACGGCTAAAGTCTGAAGTGAGGCTACACCTAGTGTAATGTTTGTGTATTTGAGTGAATGATTGAATCAAATCAAATCAAAAATCTTTTATTTTCCCAAAATATACATTGTTTACAGGGTTTGGGGCTCTTCTTTTAAGTTACAATAACCTGTGTTAGAAGAGCCCCCTCTTATCTGTGATCAAAAACAAAATGATTCGGTACTTAAAAACTAATTTACTAATTGAATGAATGAACGAATGACATTTGCCTGTCTCGGGGGCACGGGTAGTGGGGGCGACACTCTTGTGCGAGCCGTTGGCGAGAGCGGACGTGTTGTCCTTAGCTACTGGTGACGTAACGAGCCGGGCAGTGATCCACTATTTACCCCTGTGTTTGTACGAGTACTACACCAAGGTTTAGCTGGTTAAACCTAGGTGTAGCCGACCGCAGTCGGTTAAAGTTAGGTGTAGAAGATTTATTTTCGGTCTCACACGTGAGACGTGAGACAAGTTGTTTTATCAACATGTTTAATTGTTTTTGTATGGTGATCGTCATAAAATAATATAAGCATTAAATATTCCTTAATAATGAATTGAGAACTCTGGAATAAGTACAAGTCGGATCTGGTGCTTCGCCGGCTGCTACCGCAGCACGCTCGCTTCGCTCGCTCGGCTCAACAAGCAACTGATGTCGGTCTGCCCTGAATCTTTTAAATATATAAAAGAAAATAGTGACTGACTGATCTATCAACGCACAGCCTAAACCGCTGAACGGATTGAGTTGAAATTTGGTACACAGATAGGTTTTATGGCGTAGACCTCCGCTAAGAAAGGATTTTGTCATGCGGGCAAAACCGCAAGCATAAGCTAGTTCGTAATAAAATACAAGTTTTTTTACAAACATTTTGTTCACACCTAACTTTAACCGACTGCGGTCGGCTACACCTAGTTTTAACCGGCTAAACCAAAGTGTAGCCGCACTTCGGACATTAGCAGTGACATATATAAAAAAATTATAAACAGTTTTCATAATCTCAATAATATGAGCCCGATGCTACTCTAAAGTTATACCTGCTCATACTATTTTACAAGCTTTTATTTACTTTCACCTGTCTGTTGTCTGTCTGTCGGTCTGTCTGTCTGTCTGTCTGTTATCAAATCTTGCAAGTTTAATTTGATCCACTTCCCGGTTTCCCGATTGAGCTGAAATTTTGCATACATGTATAAATCGGATGACAATGCAATATTATTATGACATTGAGCTGATCTGATGATGGAGCTGGAAGGTGGCCATAGGAACTCTGTAATTAAACGACGCAACACCATCGAGTTTGGGCTCATTGGATTCGTCTTGACGAGTACTTTGGTGCTGGATGGTAATACTAATAAAAGATGTCACTTGTTTCAATTCGAGCCCACAAAACAAGAGTAGGTACGCCGCATGCTCTCAACTGACCACGGTAAAAAATATACTAAATGAATATCTATTTAGTACTAGTCAGGTTAGACGAAGGCCTAGCTTGACGACACGCTGAGTCTGTTCCCATTGACTGATACTCTTATACATAATATTATATTTATTACATATTGTTTGGATAAGTAAGTAAAGTTTGTACCATATTATAATATTATTAGTATCTGTCAATAAATTCATTTCATTCCATTTACCTTGCCTTGTCGATGGACTGGCATATCTCTACCTGTCGTTATGTTTTTAATAAAAATCCTTACGCATAAATTTTCAGGTTCAAAATACGTGCAAGAAAAATATTTCAATATTGAAAGAGTTTCATGAGAGATACTCAGAATTAATATTCCATTGAACGGGAATTTACAAATGTCAGTGAACGGGTAATGAATGGGAGAACAGCTTTTATTAAATCTTCATTTACTCGTAAGTACTGTAGCTGCTCAGTCACTGAACTCAAGTTAGTCAAGATCTAGGTGTATAACGGTAGGTATCGTATGTTTCTATTTGTTATGTCATATTCAAAGTTTATTCACACAAATGGGTTTCTGTCTATTACTGCTACTCTTTAATGAATAAACTTAACTGCACTCATAAAATTAACCAAACAAAAATGCTGTACAAATCGGTTAAAAATAATAATTTGAAATTAAATATTGAAAATAGTTTTCCTAACTTAGAATGATAGCAAAGTGAAAGCTCACAAAATGATAACGTATGACCATTTGACCATTTCCACATTACATTATTTAAAGAATTGTTTTCAATATTTTATAATAAACGATTACATAACTCTCGAACCCTCTTAGATACGGATTTACCTTTGTGAAACTAAGCTAACGTGGTTATTGTTAATAATTTTACCAAGTAATAAGATATCCAATCCGTGAGGATGTTCCCAAACAGCCTAGAATAGATGATAATATCATGTTACATTCATTATCTGAACGTGAGCCTGTAATCTGAGGGATTTAACTAGAAAGGCCTGTACAGATCCTTTTCCTTAGCCCTTGTGTAGGCTTCAAATGATATTATTCCCCGGCTTACGATCAATGCTACGTCATAAATTATATTGACGGGTTCGAATCTGCCTTTTATTGAAGAAATATTCACACTTTTTTCATAGGTAGGTGTAGAACCACATTGGAATCTCCATTGTAGTAGATATCAGAAGGGTTTGTTTTCACGGAGGTTTTTTTTTATATTTAGCTATTGAAAACTTTAAACATGAATCCTTTGATGAGAAGTACACTGCACAGGTGATGCTGTGTTTGTTGCTGAGGTAAATAACAAAATTATTATGGTATAACTATTCTTAGTTAGTGGTTTAGAAATCATAACCATAGAATGGTTTCTTAAGGTGCAATCGTACTAAGCAGCAACTGCACTGCAACGACGCGGCGGGGCACGGTGCGACCAAGTATCTTTTTAAGAAAATATATGGGACATGCCACACTACGGGGCAGCGACGCGGCGTGGCATTTTCATACAAATTTAGTGCAGTTGCCGCGTAGTGCAATTTGACCTTTAGCAGATGTCCATGGCACAATAATTTATCTCAGTGTAAATTTTTTAACTCAATCTATTCACCGGTTTAACCTGAGCGTTGATGGATTTGTCGGTCTAGTGAAATTACTAGGATGACGAGTCTTAAAATCTTATTACTCAATAGTTATAAAACTGTTACTCAATAGTAAGAAGCGTTGGTGCATTTTACTTCATTGTAAATTTGGGTACCACTTGCACTGTACTGATTATAAAAAGTGTTTGTTATCTTTTACTATCAGGAGAACGTCTTGCTCGTCTCTTTACATTTGCAAAAAAGTCACCCCTTCGTTTAATTATACAGCGTGTATACTACACCTTTATTAAACATCTTATAGGTGGTATTCCAGTTTATTTACATAGACAAAATCTCAGCGTTGTTGCTTACTCACAATTTACCTTGAATCATAATGAACAATATCCTCCTCTGTTGTATGAAGTTATGCTAATGTCATCTCACGTCTGATTACAATCTGGGGCAGGTAGAGCGGAGTATAATTTGCTCTGACACCTTGCACCTCACGTGGGCTCCTTACTCCTTGAACTATCGTCTGGGCGGTATATGCTTACATTAATAGTTGCTATGAATAAACGTCCTATTTATGTCGTTAACACGCTGCGCCCTGACGTTTGACCGGCAGGGTTATTGGTTAATTCACACCCACTAAGATTGAAATGTACATTGCTGCGTTTGTTATTGTATTCATATTAATGAGGAGGTTTAAGCAAGTAATGTACGCGTGTTTGTCTATAGATTCTAGTGTTTAAAATGTGGGAGAGCGATAGCCAATAAGCCTGCTGCTCTAAAATAAAATACAAAATGTATGCTGATATGTAATTGCATTTTCATCTCTCTGTGGATTCCTGATTATGGATACGAATTCTAGTTTATGAATTTGGATTCCGAATCATGGGTCCGAATTCCAAATTACGAATCTGGATCCCGGGTCACAAGTCTGGATTTCAGATCATGGATCCGGATCACAGAACGCGAATCCGGATTACAGTATGATCATGAAAAGAATTACGGATGCCGATAGCGGACATGGAATACGGATCCGTATGGAACATGGATCACGGATCACGGATTCAGATTACAGATCATGGAAACGGATCGTGGATATGAAAAAAAGATTGGCGGTTATATGTTTTATCTGGTAAAACAGTAGGAATCGTCTTTTTGTTTAATTAGTATAAGTTCCTACTGGTACCCAGTTTTTTATAGAAATTCCAAACAACCTCCTGATTTCAAAAACAACCACAATTTACGGATTTCACAGGTAAATAAACTAGATTCAAAAAGTGTTAGAAACTTATCAAAACTTGCATCGACTGAATAAAATTTTGTCGTGGAAATTTCACAGTTGCTCTATTTGGTTTAGTTTGAAGTTGAATAAAGTTATTTTCTTGTTGTGAAAATGTCTGTTGCTAGTTACTATAATGGGACTTCCTGATAATTATGTAATACTAAATGCGCTCAGCCCACCTCCATTTCAACTGTCTAATTGCAATCGAGACGTTTCTTGTTTTTGTGTGTTCTTTAATAACTTTATTTCTGATTTTGTCTGATAGCTTCTTTCCCATCATGCTTGGAAGAAGAAAAAGAGGCCGCCCCTTCAAAAGATGGATTGATGAAATCAATGACTTTGCCTCCAAGAATTGGAGAAGAACAGCATGTGACAGGGGGAAATGGAAGTCAATGGAAGAGGCCTTTGCCAAAAGGCCTCTTCCATTCCAAAGACAGAACGTCTGATATAGGGCTTATATAATAATAATTTAATAACTGCGCCCAGCGCAGCGGTTTTATCCATGTGCTTGATCTTGCGGCAAAAAAGATATAAAAAATATCATAAGTAATGTATGTTATTAATTATTTATTTCATTATTCAGCACAACAGTAGGACTAACAACGTAGCCAGTTGACCTGTAACTGGAGAGAATTGTATTCTTATAAGTTTTAATCTAAGTATTTACATACTGAGTCTCATTGCTACACGTTTAGTGGTTTTTGCATAAAAGCAACAAACACACTCATTTACTTGCACATAACAATCTTTCACACACACACAAATATTACACACACAAATATACTGCACATTACAAATATTATTAAGAAATAATATTTGTAGTTGAAGATATACAATTTTATAGTGTATCTTTTATTGCAAATAAGAACATTACTCGAATTTTCTTCTTCGAATTCAAATTCATAATGCATTTATTCAAATAGACTACAATGAAGCACTTTTGCAAGGCAATTTTACAATTATTTCGTTGTAAAGTCTCTACCGCCCATTTGGAAAGCTTGGAAAAATAAACATCGAAAACGGTATTGAAATTAGGTGGAGAGGTAAGATAAGGAAACAATATCTAATATTGTAGTCAACCCCGTCATCATATTGTATATTTTACCTATTTAAATTGTCTTCTAAAAGAAAGGGCAGATCGTTTTCATAAAAGAAAACGCTCTGTATAGTATAGATTTACTTATAACATAACAATATTTACAATTTATTTAAATATTTAACGACTAAATAATAAATAGGTAACCTTAAATCTATTACGTCACTAAAAACTAAATCTAATAAACCTATTGTGGAGGAATAGGTGGAGATACTTTGTAGAGCATAATGTAGCTATCATATTTACATTTTACATCCTAATAATAAAACTCTCAAAAATCCCACATTATATCCACCCACCCACCCACTTTCTTCACTATTATAACCAGCTACATATTTTAAATCCAAGCTAGAAAACAAAAGTAAATTTTAATAAAAATAGCATTTAATTGTTCGTATTTCTCACTGACATCAAACATACGTACAAAAATTAGTTTTGGATAAACAGCAAGCAAACTAATTTAAATATTGGATTCTAAATTATTTATAAAAGGAGAGAGTGACTGATTGACTGATCTATCTCAACCTACAGCTCAAATTGTTGAACGGATTGGGTTAAAATTTGGAACACAGATAGATTTTATGATTCCACTCCACTAAGAAAGGATTTCAACATGCGGACAAAGCCGCGAGCATAAGCTAGTCTTATAAAATATTTATAATGCTGCTATTCCTTACATATCTCCGGAATTCTTTATTTTAATACTTTGCTATCAGTTTTCAATAGCACTAAATGTTGAGGCCCTGCCGATTCCCAGTCCTCTATCACAAAGCCGATGCGAGAGTGCCGCTGAGTTGTTTTAGTGGGTAAACCCGTGCAGGAAGATTGCACGGGTATACTTATCTATGGTAGTCCTATGTCAGAGTCCGATGTCCTATTTTTTTGCACAATAGGATAAAATATAATTGGTTCAGTAAAATATAATTGGGTTCAGTAGTGTTTAAAATTCCAAAAGTTTATATTATATAAACAAATTTAATTCAGATAAGGTAAGATTTATTTTAAATATCGTCAAGTCACTAGGGTTCATTTTATGATACGTACCTAATTAGCAGTCGTATAATTTGTTTTGAGGAGGTAAGTGGAAGGTAAATAATGAAATATAACTTGAAATGGAATAATTCAACATAATATACCTACTGCAATAATAAGGTAATTCATTTATTTATGTTCATTACACATGGCAAGAAAAACATAATACCTCTTACGAATTATGTGATTTCGTAATAATGAACTAATCATTATACAATTATTTATACACATGTCATTTTGTTCACACGACAAGCAAAGTAAGAAAATTCTTTAATAGAAACCCAACTTTTCTGGAATTAATACATATATTATTCATCATCATCATCATCATCTCAGCCATTGGACGTCCACTGCTGAACATAGGCCTCCCCTTTGGATTCCATATGTACCGGTTAGAAGCGACCTGCATCCAGTGTCTTCCGGCGAACTTTATAAGGTCGTCTCTCCGCCTTGTGGATGGACGTCCTACGCTTCGTATGCTAGTCCGTGGTCTCCACTCAAGCACTTTTCGACCCCATCGGCCAACCGCTCACATATATTATTATCTATAGATAATTTCATGATAGTCTACGTACAATCCTCAAACTTTAAGGTGGGGATGATGATTACAAGAGAGTTCCATTAATTTTCATTTTATTTGATCAGAAAATAATAATAGGTAGGCATATTCATCTCTCAATATTAACAGCCTTGAAATCTCTTTGTTCGTTTTATTTAATAAAAGATGTTTATCAAATAGAACATTATTTTGTATCACTTCAGGGTGTACTGGCTGAAATTTCCGACTAGCAAAAATGTACACCTGCATGAGAGTCAGGGTCATGGATGGTTTCAGCCTAGAGAGGAGAAAGATCAGAAGAATTTAGAATAAGGGCGCCACTGATCTCCCTCCTACAAACGAGAAGCGGGGTTGGTACAAAATAAAAATCATTAACAAAGTTATATAGGTTATTTTATTCCTTGGTTCCACATCATTTGTTACAAAAAAAACATGCATTAAATTATCTAAATATATATGTAAGCAAGTTGAGATACTGGTGAAATTAATTTATGGTACATACAATGCCGACTTATTACTAGCCGCTTAAACAAACTAGGATCTTATGGCGCGTGGCCTAAAATAGAACTAATTTAAGACAAAGACCGTATTATGTACACACGGTAAATTTACATGAGATTAATATACAATAGGGTACCTAAGAATGGCTTAGGGCCCATAAAATAAAAAGGTACGTTACGATCGAAATTAAATTAGCAAATTAGGTTAAAAATAAAAAGGTTATTTAAGTAAGTCCAGTATTATTTATCACACGTGGTGATGTCACAGGGAGCTGCTGATGGCCCTTCGACCGTGACCAGGAATCACCCACGTGGACAGAACAAAAGTTACAATAAATCTATTAAAAATCTTGCGTTATCGCCAGAGATTATATGGGGGGAGTACTATATTCCTCACACGAATACTACAACAGGAGCCCTAGGGTCCTGCGGCACGCACGTGGCCGTACCACAAAATGGCGGCGACAGCGCGGCTTGAAAATCGGGAATTTAACCACGTAGAACGCAGCTGGGCAGCTACAGTAGCGCCACCCGCTGGAATATGCTCGGCGGCAGCCTCGCCTGCGACGGGCGGCGGCCAAAGCTTGAAGAGGGCGGAGCCCTATCCCGAGACCCTGTGAACAATTCACAAGTCTTAGGCCCGTTCCTATCAACCTACGGGAACATGGCGTTCCAGAGTAGAACAATCCTACACACTCAAATAAAAAATAAACTCACCACTTAAAAGTGGGTATGCCGACACGTGGTCGCCCGGCGGACGCGCGGGATGAACGGCACACGCAGCTCGGGGTGTCGGAACCAGTGCTATAGGAAAAGAACAAGATTAACATCGAGAAACCTCTAGAAATACCGACGTGGAAGGTCGGACGGTGATGAAAAATTAACCGAGGTTACTCACCGGTGATTAAACAAAACACTGATTTTACTGTATTCCTATGAAAACTTTTACTGGAGGCTGGGGAACTTGTCCCTATAAAAGAATAATTAAACTCATGGGCGAGGGACGCCTCGGCAGAGCCGAAGGCCCCCCCGCCCTAACCGCGACTTCTTACTTGCGCTCTCGATGCGAAAAGATGCGAAAAGAAAGAACAAGGGGCGTGGCTTGCCTTATAAAGGGTTTCGTGACGTCGCATGGCCTGGAGGGGAATGAACATGGACGGCTGGGCTACCAGCGCATAAATCCAAATACTACTCAACAGACTTGACACGACTACCCTACTGTTTCAAAATATGAATCCGACCCGATAAGTGAAATACATCGAATCGGCCTCACCTTTTTTTTTTTTTTTTTTTTTTTTTTTTTATACGAGATAGGCCTACGTTTGACCACATCCCACCTGATGGAAAGTGAAAATGCGGTCGACGATGGATCACGTAAGATGCCTAGAAAGGTACCTATTCACTCGTGCCTTGAAGATACCCAAGTTGTACCGCTCGGGAAACACGGATGACGGCAAAGTGTTCCAAACGCGACCAGTTCTCATTAAGAACGACGAAGCAAAACGCTTGGTGCGGGCAGTAGGTAACGCCACTAAGTAAGGATGCCGCTTTGCCGTCTGCCGCGACGTCCGTCGGTAGAATGGGCTTGGAGGAATTAGTTCATGTAATTCCTGCGCACACTCTCCAAAATGAATCCTATAGAAGACTGATAACGAGGCGACCATTCTACGGTGTTCAAGGCTCTGCAGCCGAGATTCCGTGAGCTTTTGCTCATCTACGAGCTTTTTGGCACGTCTCTCAATCGACTCCAGTGTCTGAAGCTGGTATTTGGCAGTACCATCCCAAAGATGAGAACAGTACTCCATACACGACCGGACTTGTGCTTGGTACAGCGTTAGCAGCTGTCCCGGTGTGAAGTATTGCCTCACCTTTGCCAAAATACCCAGCTTCCTGGCAGCCAATTGAGCCTTAGATTCGATGTAACTCCCAAAATTAAGGTCAGACGTGAGAGTAACTCCTAGTAACTCAAGCTGGTTAGTTATCGGTAAAGAAACATTTTGGAAAGAAGGAGCTTCGTTGAATAGACCCCTTTTAGCGGTAAATAGACACGCCTGGGTTTTTGTAGCGTTAAACTTAACCAAATTAGCTACTCCCCAATCGGAAACAGCTCGGAAACATATGACCAAAGACGATTCCCTCACTATAAACCCTACCTGTAGTTGGTAGTGCCTACTATTTAATTGTTATTTATTGGAGAGGAAACCGATATAAACTGGTATTTAACTATTTTTAACAATTTTATTATTTTAGAATTTATTATCATTTATTTGTCTTGGGAGATAAAAATTTCCTACCATTGAGTGGATTTTTATCTCCCTGGCAACTATTTATTTTTATTTGGCACATAATTTGCGCCTGCGACATAAAATTTGTCGAACAAAAAAAACCAAAGGTCGGACTGACAGCTGACATATAGACAACTGACAACCAATTTATTCATCCACCCACCTTTTTATAGAAAATTCAAGATATTTTTATTTGTTTGTTTCAATTATGGAGGGTGAATGAAAAACTTTAATTATTTACTTTAAAACATTGAAAATCTACAGTGAAAATATGCTAATATGATGTGGAATGTGTGTGAAGGTAAAATTAACATTATTTTCCTAGGACATAGTAGCTTATATTGCTACAATTTTATGTTAAGACACAAGCCCAGGATTCCCTTAACTTAAGCGCTTAGCTCTCTCTCGCACTATTTAATTTTTTTTTTAAATCTCATCTTGCCAAATTTTAACATATGAAACTGAAAACACATTTAAAATGTGTGCAATAATATTGTTCATAAAGTTAATTCTATGAATTTATATTTCAAAATGTGTCAAATAGTGCGAGCGAAAGAGCGTCCCGCCGACTAAGCGCACTTAAGAACAAAGTCCTAAATCTGAGTGAGACAGGAGATCCTCGGTCCCCTTTCTCACTCCTAACCAAACTATGGTCTACCATAACATTTAGTCAAGATACCTTACCACATAGTTACCACGATGCAAGGTACAATAAGCAAAGTAAACTAAACTGCCGTTAAGTTTAACGAAGTGTAATTAGGAAATTACCCTAAAGTAATGGAAATGACCGCGAATCAGCTTATCCTTGACAATCAACCTGCGCCATTGCTCTGATCAATTGCACAGCAAATAAGGTAGAGCACGCTACATCCATAGAAGAAAAACAACTGGTTAGTTTTATCACTAGAGGAAAATTTTAAAGGTGGTATGGTCTCTCAGAGAGAAATCCCTTCTTGATTACCTAGTTATAATTAAAGGCCTATGCGCCTATTACAAACGACATAAGCAGTGTAGTCCAGTAAAAGAAGAAATGTGGATCGAAAAGTCGAAAGCAGAAAAACTAACTTAGTAACTTTGTTTGGACTAGTTAGGAGATAAACATACTAAAAGTCCCCACCCCTCCGAGGTGAGCCCGAGGGGGGGGGAGGCTGAAGAAGGTCCCATTTTTAGGTTTTTTGCTTATGGGTAAATCCTGAGAGACAAAATTTTACGTGTCTGGGGGAATAAACTACCCGTAACATAAAAATTCTACCCAAGGGTATTTTTTTTCTGTTAGTTTAAGGTTTAATCTACTTAATGCATGATAGATATAAGGTTAAATTTAGCTGCAAGTATCTGAAAAAAAATGTTAAAGCCCTGAAATTTGACTACCATGGGGTGTCCCTTACACTTTTTTGAAACAAAATTTATTTTTTACACCAATTTATAAACGGAATTTTATTAATTGCTGTGATCTAAGCTTTAAAAGGTGAACTGTTATACGATCAAAAAAATACGCGAAGGCTGTACACAGCGTAGTTTTAGAAAAAATAATAAATTTAGGTTTGTCCCCGGACAAAAAGTGATTCCCATGGCGCACGACATAACTACTCACATTTCACAAGCCACAAGACTTAGAAGTTTGTACGCACACTGTTGGCTAACTTCAATTGCGCTCTAAACATCGTGAAGAAATGTTACTCCTCTCGTGGTTATAAACTGGATTTACGAAGGTGAGAAATTGATTACCGTGGTTTTGGTTCACTAGATCATTGATTACCATTTCTATGTTTAAAAATATTTTTTTATTCATTACGGTTTTTTGACTAGGGTATGCAGTTAGGAAAAGGAAAAGGTTTATCATATATTTTATTATTATTGGTCTATAATTGTGGTATTTAAAAATATTGACAAAAAACTATACAATTTTGATTTCCATGGTATTGATTCTCATGGCGTTTTACCACGGTGATCAATTTTCCCCTGAGTTTTCTTGCGCATTCTTTCACTTTTTACCCAACTACAGCGAAGCTGCAGGTATGGAAGTGATTAAGACAGTTTATATTTGTATATTTCATTATTTCAGATGTTTTTTTTATATTGTATACATCAGATTTTTTTTATATTGTACTATAGTAGACAGCCGCTCTGGCTTATGCGGCACCATTATATCCCCACATTAAAATAAGTCGCTCAGCGAGCTATGGAGAGGGCTATACTCGGGGTTTCTCTACGTGATCGAATCAGGAATGAGGAGATCCGAAGACGAACCAAAGTCACTGACATATCTCCGCGGATCAGGAAGCTGAAGTGGTAATGGGCAGGCCACATAGCACGTAGAGCGAATGGCTGATGGGGTCGAAAAGTGTTCGAGTGGCTACCACGTACAAGCAAACGCAGCGTCTATCCACAAGTGTGGCAGACGACCATATTAAGGTCGCTGAAAGACGCTTGAAGCAGGTCGCTTCCAACACCGGTTTTATATATGGAGGTCTAAATAGGAGGTTGATGTTCAGCAGTAGACGTCTTATGGCTGAGATGATGTATGATGAAAAAATAAAACGAAACTATGGGCTGACTGCAACTTCAGTCCAGATTAACCTAACTAATGATAAATGTTCAATCTGATGACAGCTTCTGGAGTGAATCCTGTCAGTGACTGTGACTGAGAACATATTCTAGGACTATTTATTCAATATTCAACAATGTTTAAGACAGCAATACATTGATTTTATTTAGTTTACATGATTATTATATAGAAAGCCAATATAGACCATTTTAATACTTTATGTTTGGTGTATATTTGTTTGGATCACCGTTTTTAATCATTTCTATTTTATATTATTAGTATATATGTAGTTTATATTATTAGTCAATATTTAAATAATAACATAGAATTGAAACAAAATAGTTTTAATTTTGATTCCCATGCCACACTTTATTGATTCCCGTGGCACCAAAAATTTAAATTTAAATATCTTCTGAACAAAACAAGTTATAATGATGCCTATTTGACGGATGTGCTTATAATTATGGGAAATTTGATGTTTTACATGTAAAATTCAATAATACTTTGATTTAAAATCTGCCACGGGAATCACTTAAATACGCCCGATCTTAGGATTTACCCCTTATATGTCAAAAACTGTGCGTTGTACGATATTTTGTTGTGCTACATTATTAAACCTCATAATATTTTCTACATCTTCGGCCTTGACACTTTTCATCTATCTCCAATCGTTGTCCAGCTATGAGCTTCCAAACATGGTCTATTTTGAAGACGCTTAAATTAATTTTCCATACAAAGTCGGTAAAAAAATCTTACAAATAAAATTTGACCAACTTCTAATTGTCGTATCATAATGAAACTTTGCAGATGTCTAGAAATCTGATGACAATTTAATAATCTGGTACCACTGAGCTGATCTGATGATGGAGCCAGGAGGTGTCTACTGAAACTCTTTAATGGCTATTAATAAAACCGGCGAGTTTAGGCTCATTACATTCGGATTGATGAGACGTAGGCACCTCCTGGTCCATTATCAGACCCTCGACAGCAAGTGTTATGAAAAAGTCTCATCGAATCGAATGTAATGTGCCCAAACTCGACGGGTTTACTAATAGCCATTGAAGAGTTTCATTAGACACCTCCTGACTCCATCATCAGATCAGTTCAGTGGTACCAGATTATTAAACTGTCATCAAATTTCTAGATATTTGCAAAGTTTCATTATGATACGACAACCAGAAGTTGGTGAAATTTTATTTGTAAGATTTTTTTACCGACTTTGTATGGAAAACTAATTTAAGCGTCTTCAAAATAGACCATGTTTGGAAGCTCATAGCTGGACAACGATTGGAGATAGATGAAAAGTGTCAAGGCCGAAGTTGTAGAAAATTTTATGAGGTTTCATAATGTAGTACAACAAAATATCGTACAACGCACAGTTTTTGACATATAAGCAAAAAACCTAAAAATGGGACCTTCTTCGGCCTCCCCCCCCCCTCGGGCTCACCTCGTAGGGGTGGGGACTTTTAGTATGTTTATCTCCTAACTAGTCCAAACAAAGTTACTAAGTTAGTTTTTCTGCTTTCGACTTTTCGATCCACATACCCTTTTTGGGCACTCATTGACTGGGCTAGTGGCTATTGGATTTACTCGTCACTTAACATATTCTGGAAAGGTAAGGTCGACCACAAGGCAATTGATTGTCTTGTGGTCGACGTAGTTAAAAGTTGTTAAAAGTTGTTGTTACTCTATAGTAACACTACACACTATTGTCTAGTAGACACTATTGTCTAGATCTTTTCACCGAGAGATTGTTGTACCAAGAACTGAAGTTGACAACCCTCCTTGATATGATTTCTAGTTACCACGATCTTATTTCAGAAAATCGAACCCAGAGGTTTGTTATCGACATTCTACCGCAATTTACTCCAATTAGAAGGGCGTGGACAGGAGATGTTGAATCTTAAGTCTCTTGGTGACTGGTGCAGCACAGTAGGACTTAGTGTACAATTTAAATATCTGCGTAAAATTGCGACTGGGCAGACATTACTGCTTAATATTAGGCGAATACTGTTTTGAACCAAAAAAGCTTTGCTCCGAAAACAAAAGCCCTTACATTACTGAGCATTGCTTGAAGCACTGTAAATTAATGACTGTACGAGTATATGTGTTTGCTACCTTTTTACACCCCGATCACTCAACTTATCGTGCCTTAAGCAGCTAATAGTCGCTGAACCTCTGTCTCGCTCGCACGATATAAGAAATTGTCAAATAACAATTGATAAAATTTACTTTTTGGAAATTGAAAATTTTGCTCATACTTTTATAAAAAAATTTAAAGTATACCCAGTTAATTACCCAGTTAGTATAACCAGTTTGATACTTTATAAAATGGTTGAGGCATGTTTAAAGATAGATATTTTTCATGTAATTGAGAATGCCATTGTTGTTATTTCAGGTATCAAACTGGGAACACTTATAAAAATATGAGCTAAATTTTCAATTTAACACATTTCCAAAAAGTAAATTAAATTAATTGTTATTTGACAATCAGTTAAATAGTGCGAGCGAGAAGAGGCTCAGCGACTATTAACCCCTTTATCTGTTACGAAATACACAAGTTAGTAGTTCATTTCAAATATGTAAAATAATAATACTACAAAAGACCCTTGTTTCACACACTATAAATAAATAAGAAAAAAATCTATAGTGACGTGTTACAATGACTTGCAAAGCATAGAATTAATAAAATTGTTCTTTTTTAGTTAATGACTAAACTATTTTAATTAATCGTTTAGTTATGTAAGTTAGCACATTGTTAAGCTCTGATTTAAGGCGAAATCGAGTACGAGATTGGTCATAAATTTAAAGCCGGCGTTATGCAGATTTTAATGTTTCAGCGTTACCACAGAATAATAAATAAATATGAAAATAACCACAATTTTGTCTAATATTCGACACAATTAAATTTGTACTATATTCTTGTATAAGTATTAGGTATAGTAAATGGAAAATTTGAGTGAATTTTTATTTACTCAAAGTAATCAAAGCAGTATTTAATTTAAGCCCATTTCACACGTCGCTATATAGCGCTATATAGCTTCACATAGCGCGGCATAGCTTCAGTACAAATCGGCATCCGTCACACACGTAGCTATAAATGACATATAGCGCTATATCGCGCTATAATTTACAGTTGATGCGTAGAATCCGCCATTTTTCATTTTGACTAGGTGATAAAATGACTAAGCCGTTTTGTATTACGGAGACAAAAGAAAACAAACTCATATTACCTACGCGATATATTAAACTAAATAGTAGCAAATGCTTAACCGCCTGTGTAACAAATTAGAAAAAAATGTTTTTTATTTTTATTAAATATTTTGTTGTGTTTACAGTTCTTTGTGTTAGTATTTCGAAACAAATTAATTTAATTTGTATTTTAAATTTCACCTCCTATTTACTTGTAATAGATGCTCATATTATGCATAATGATTATTTGTCCGAATAACTGAAAGCTTTGAATACCTTGCAGTAGACTTTCGCTTAACCGGCTAAGTCATGCTACAAAATGGCTACGCATTTTTTTTTTTATCTAGTTCAAATGGAATTTGCCAAATTGTATGGTTTAACAGCAACATGGCTGTTGACAATGTCAATTTTGAGTCTTATCACGGTAAAGACTTTACCGTGGTCTTATACAGGACGTGTGAAAAAATTCATGATTTTTTTTCACATTTTTAAAAAGTACGTACCAGGAGTTTGCCATGGCTTTTTTTACAAAAGTGATTGTCAGTTAAAACTGTAATAATGCAAACACATTGTTTCAAGGGTTTTGTAGGTACCTCTAAAGAAAAAAAAAACAAATCATTATTTTTAGTTTTTTTTCGACATTTATGCTCGGAAATGGATCGTTTACAAATACAAATATCTTTATTTGCAAGAAATATGGTACATCATATCAAGGTGGTAAAAATAGTTTTTGTTTCACATATTTCGCTGGTACGGCACCAGCATGCAAAATTATTAAAATTACTTATTAAAGTATGCAGCCAAAAAAAATAATAATAAAAAATAATAATCCTATTTGAGAGCATGCATTCTCATTCCATTTGATTTAATAGTAAAATAGTTAAAACAGATAATATTATGTCAAAAAGAAAGTCAAAGCAAAAATGTCAGAAAAGAAGTCATTAAAAATAAATTATGAAATAGTAAAAAAATATGATGTCAAAGTTTGTCATTTAAAAATTCATTTACAGTGTAATATGCTTTTTTTGTCAATATTGCTTTTAGTTTCTTTTTAAATAGTATTTCTGATGTCAATTTTTGTATGTCCTTTGGTATTTTATTATATATTTTTGGAGCCATGCACAACAGACTTTTGTGCATTAGTGCTGTTTTTGACGGTTGCAGACACCTGTAGTCAACGCGCCTTAATCGATTTCCTAAGTCTGACATACGCGGGAATAGATAGGAATTATTTTGAACAAAAATTGACACCTCTAAAATATATATAGACGGAAGTGTTAGAATGTTATATTCTGTAAAGTATGGCTTACAGCTGTCCGTAGTCTGTAGCCCAAACATGGCTCGAATACAACGCTTTTGCGCTTTAAAAGCTGTCGGGAAATCAGTTGAATTGCCCCAGAATATAATTCCGTATCTCAGAATAGAGGCAGCCAACCCGTGATAGGCAGTTAGTAGAGCGTCTTTGTTTATTATCGGAGCCAGTTTGTAGAGTGCATAGGCTGCGCTACCAACTCTCTTACACAGCTCAGCTACGTGCACCTTCCAATTGAGCTGCCTATCTATCCACAAACCTAAGAATTTGGCTGTCTCTACCTGCTCTACTGTGTTATTTTTATATGCTATTTGTATTCCCTGTACAGGGATGCGTTGGCTGAAATGCATAATTTTTGTCTTACTTATGTTTATTTTCAAATTATTATTATTCATCCAATCAATTACAAATGTCAAAGAATTATTAATGTCGAATTCATATGTCTCTTTTGCTCTACATGCGATTGTCAATGTGCTGTCGTCTGCAAATATCGACATTGGGTGGATTGTAGCTCTAGGTAGGTCGTTTATGTACAAAATGAAAAGAAGAGGCCCCAATACACTACCTTGAGGTACTCCGTAGAATGTAGAGCGCTCTATTGATCGATATTTTTCCTCGCATTTTGTTTTTAAGTTTACTCTAGAGATCTCAGTAACTTGTTTGCGACCCGTGAGATATGATTTTAACAACTCTAGAATGTTTCCTCTAATCCCATATGCCTCTAGTTTTAGAAGTAGAGTCGCATGATTTACATAATCAAATGCCCGTGTCATGTCACAGTAAATGGCACTGACAGGACATCTTTTATCCACATTGGTAAGAACTGTTTTATAAAAGTCATAAATTGCCATGTTTATTGTTTTGTTCTCTCTAAAGCCTTTTTGCTCATGACAAAGAATATTGAACTTTTCCACATACTTGTATAGTTCTTTATGAATATACTTTTCGAATATTTTGGATATCACTGGTATCAGTGCAATGGGTCTGTAATATTCCATTAAATCTTTGTTTTCTTTTTTAAAGATTGGTTTGATTACCGAAAGTTTGAGAGCATCTGGGAAAACACCAGTGGATATACTCAGGTTTGTTAGATGACTTAAATGACAACTTATTATGTTTCCTACTCGCTTTAATATCTTTGTTGAGATGCCATCATAGCCAACACTATTTGTGTTATTTAGTCCATTATTATTATTTTTAGTCCATTATTATTATTTTTAAAATGTCATTGGGAGAGCAAGGCGCCATAAAAATTGATTGAACATATGGCGAGATTAAAGATGTCACATTATTGCCAGAATTGGGAATAGGTAATATTTTGTCAACGAAATAATCGTTGAATGCATTTGAAATTTCTTGGGGGTTAGATACATATTCATTATCTATTTTGATTCGTTCAAAAGAGTCTCTAGGTATGTTAAGCCTGTTGTCATTTATTATTTGCCAGGTAGTTTTTGTGGGATTGTTTGATGTTTGTATGTTATAGTTGTTTTGTGCTCGTTTAGTTAATCTTATAATTTTTTTGAATAGTTGTGAATATTTCTTATATTTTAATTTATTTTCCTTTGTTGGATTTAATCTAGAGTTCCATAGCATACATCTTTTCTTTTTGCTACATGTTCTTATGCCTCGCGAGAGCCACTCAACTCTTCTTTGCACCCTAATTGTGATTATTTTCGTGGGAAAGCAGAGGTCATAGAACAATCGGAAAGTGTCATAGAAATAGTTAAAAGCAATGTTAATGTCATGTTCATTATAAATGTCATTAAATGTCAAAGAATTAATACAACTAATAAATTTAATAATATTTTCATTAGAATAATCACGAACTGTCTTTCTCCAGAATTTAATAGCGCAGGTTTTTTTTACCGGTACTCTCAGCAATTGAGAAGTATGGTCGGATAATCCAAATTCTAACACTTCCGTTTTACACTGCTTTTTTACATTATGTGCAAAATTATCGATACACGTTTTACTTATCAATCTCGTTGGTTGCCTTAAAGCCAATTGCATGTTGTAACTAAGAAGAAGGCATTCAAAATCAAGAGATGTGTTATTTACTTTAAGAATGTCAATATTGAAATCCCCTGCTATAACTATATTTTTAGATTTACATTTATTGAGTATTTGTAGAATATTTTCTAAAATGTTAAAAAACAAATTTATATTGTCTGGCTTAGGAACTCTATATGCACATATAACAATAGTATTTAATTCAGTTAGTTCAATGGCGCAAAACTCACATGAGCCTGACAGACATTTTCTTAATTTGTGGTAGTTCTTTATATTGATATCCTTTTCTAATTAGAATACAAACTCCGCCTCTTTTGCTGTTTGCTCTACAAAAGGAGGCACATAATTTAAAATTAGGAATATTTAGATAGGTTTCATAGCCTGACATCATAAAATGTTCAGAAATACATAATACGTCTACGATAATATTACTATCCTGTACTAATTCGTCTATACAAACAGTTAATGTCTCTGATTTGTTTAATAACCCTGCTATATTTTGGTGAAGGATATTCAAGTGCTTATTTACGAAAAAGCTGTTGGTTCTCCCTTTTTTGCATTGTCGTAGTGTTGTTCTTGTCAGTCTTAGTGCTCGATGTGGTTTGTTTCAGTTTGTTCAGATAGTCTTGTAGATGTATGAAAATATTATGCACTCCATTACTATTTATGTTACCCGTGTATTTATCAAACATTGTGTGGTCATAGGTTAATCCTTCATTGCTGTCAAATAAATAGGCATGTTCATGGGACAAGATGTCTAGATACAACAGATTGCTGAATTTTTCAATTCTAAAGTTGAAGTCAAAACCATCTGATTTATAGTTGCATTTGTATGTTGGTAAGCAGACAATGACATTGGTATGTTTTATCTTCAGAAGTGTTTCCCTTATGAAAAATATTAAGTTAAAATCATTTTCGTGTGCCTGCCTGAAGTCGTTTTCACCTATAAATATAATGCAGTAGTCATCCTTTGTAAAGTCTTGTACTTTTGTGGCCAGGTTGCTGAATAGTTGTTGTTCGTTTGGAGTTCTTCTCCTTGTCCTTGTCATATTCTCTATTACTGGGAGTCATGATCCTTTGTAGGATTCGATTTCTGATGATGGAGTGCTATCTGGGTTGGTTGGATGCGATTTTCATGGCCAGGAGCCACGAGACAACAGGACAACAGCAACAGCGTCATCTTAGTCGAGCACGGGGCAGGCTGAAAATCAGCGCTGTGCAGGACCTCCCTGCCCAGCATTATGCTGAGCCTATTCCATTTATCAGTATAGGTACCTATTGTTTATGTTGTTTTATTATCTTCTGTTCGTATCTCATACTAACATGTCACTATATTTATGTGTATAATTTTTCATGTATGGAACTGATAATAAATATATTTTTATCTTATCTTAACAGGAACTTCGAGGGTGGTGCGGATCTGATCTGACCAGCACATCGGACCGCCTTGGGACCGCTTTCCTTTGATTTTGCCCGAAACAATGACCATCTCTAGATTTCCATCCATGCCATTTGGCCAAAGTACTCGAGAATTCTCTGATAAAGTCGGTCAAATCTAACTCAAATCGATCTTATTCGATGAATTCTCATACTTTTAGTAAACGATGATAATTTCGAATAAAGTTTTCTGGATTTCTTGACGTAGTTTGAATCGTCATTTTTTTTAAATTATACCAGGAGCAGACTGGAACGAAACCAAAATCAAGGAAAAAAGAAACATCCTTTATGTAGAAAAAATTGTCAAATTCATTTGTTTAAGTAGTGTTGGGGAATCATTGTGGAACTATATGCAATCAAGTGATTGAATCTCCGTTCCTACTTCTGGTACTCCTGGTACCTACTTCCTAAAAAATATTAACTAGCTTTTAACTGATGAAAAGTGGTCTGTTAAGCACAAACGTGCGTGCATATATGAAAGTGCATAAAATAGACCCCGCATAGGAAAAAAAAAACTGTTGTGCCCTTTTTGAAGACTGAACCACGTTAATATTAAGAGAGATAGAGAGGAGCAGCGGTTACAGATTTCCAATTTAAACGCCGTATTTTTCCCCTTAAGGGCAGATTTCTGGAATAATAATATTTTATACGTAATTTTATACGCAACATGTTGATAACATTTTTTCATACAAGTATGTGGCAAGTCCAACTTGCACTTGTTTGTTTTTATTTTGAAATAATATAAATTTTCTTTATTTTTGTATTAATAAACCTATTCTAAATGCACTCAAAGCATTCATTGACAAGTTATTCCAAATATTTGAGTGCGTTTGTAAAGAGGAAAAAAGTAGTCATTAATATCACTTGATTTGTGAAAAAAGGAATGTTAATGTCACTTGATTTTATTTCAAAGATCGACTCAAGATTCAATCACAAAGAATGAACTATTAAAAAATATAGTTCCGATCAGTAACCCGGCCATCACTAAAAATAATATAGCACGGCATAGCGAGGTATAGCAAGGCCTTGCGATACGATACTATATGGTACCAGGAGTCATATAGCAAGATATAGTATAGCGCCGTGTGTAATGGGCTTTATTGAAATATTGAAACCCTAGTTGAAACCGCCCGAAATGAGCTGACAATTTGTCTCTAGGAGAACGTCGTGCCGCTCATCTAATTCACCAACTAGTTTCAAATAGAGGACTTGAGTTATCTTGTCTAACACACAACCAAAAGGCAAAGTGACAAAGCACGGGACAGGTTCGAAAATTCAAGTCAACCGCAGACTTAGAAATAGTTTGTAGTAATGAAATAGTTCAACGCCTCTTGTTCTATTTAGCGCCTTAAGACTTTATCGTGACGACCGTAATTAAACGCTCCCTAGGGCTCTATTCAATGATGGTGATCAGAAATGCCCTTGAATTGGAATCAAATGCTCCTAGACTTGTACCCAAGAGAAGTTAATATTACAAAGTAGAAAGTAATATTCTCTATTCATCTCAATAGGTTGATCGTGTTAGGCTTTTATCATGAATAATAAATTGTGGTATAGTAGTTACTAACTTTAAAAACCAATACATACATATTAAAGAATAGATTAGAAAAATAAAAACTCAAACCAAGTCACAAAAAATAGTGATAACTACAAAACAAACTTAAAATTAATGGTAAACTATTGGCGGTCTTATTGCATTAAGCAATCACTTATAAACAACCTAGCTGGAAGGAAATTGATGATTGTATTTTTTTACATTGATGTATGATGATTTAAATACCTACTTAATCAATTCTTGCTTGCTTGTATTCTCCGAAAAATGAGAACGTTTTGGTAACTAACGAAAGCGCAAACGGCCTATTACTATTTATATAAATTAATGCCAATTTTTTTTATTCATATTATATTTTATAAGTTTGTATGAATTGATGTTTGTTATTTTTACGGCGATTGGGCCGAAATTTTGCTCAGATCCTTGAATATCAAATATATGCAGGTGAAACCTCTAGGCGCAGATAACATAAGGATATGACACTTTTTAATATAGAGCACTGATAGAGAAGTATTTTCAATATTGAATATTCCTATTCCTATTGCATGTGAGATGATACCCCGGAAGTTAGAGCGCAATATTGTTATGATGCCACAGATTCTCTAGTAGACAGATACGAGTAAAGTGTATTTTTAAGAGACCGTCACATAATACGTTTGTATATTATATTTGCATTTGTTCGCAGCACGGGTATATGTGTAAAGGTATAATACTAGCTGATCGGCGCTTCGTTTGAAATTATAAAAATACCTTTTATCTATTCTCAGACACTCTGCAAACACTGTTATACGAGATTTTTATATACATTTATTACTAGCTGCGCCCAGCGGTTTTACCCGCTGTACTGTATTTGCTGTAATGTAGTGTTTTTCCTGGGTCTAAGCTATTTCTATACCAAA
This sequence comes from Hemithea aestivaria, assembly GCA_947507615.1. Taxonomy (NCBI): domain Eukaryota; kingdom Metazoa; phylum Arthropoda; class Insecta; order Lepidoptera; family Geometridae; genus Hemithea; species Hemithea aestivaria. The sequence goes on along the minus strand of OX382339.1, from coordinate 9,739,295 downwards.
TTTAAGCTCAATCGATCCACTCATTTAGTCGTGAAGAAGTAACATACATACACACTCACACACTAACAAACATTCGCCTTTATAATATTAGTACAAATGTGATTAGATGTGCCTCTATGTATTTGTTAAATAAAGATTCAATAATCCCATTTTATTTACCAAATGCTTTCAACCAACACCTGCTAGTACCGATTACATTATAATTATTATCGATATACTCGTTAATAAAATCAGATGTAACTTGAATAATCTGATGGGAGATCGTAAATAAATAGGTACCTATCATCTCAAAGTGATGCATTTTCCCAGAATTGTTAAAAAAAAAATATTTTTGGTAATATATTAGGTACTTTTGTACGTATTCGGCTACCTAAATAAAATAATGTATATTTTTAACATCGCTGTTGGGAAAATGAAAACTGTACACTGTATATACTAGGTACCACCGAAGTGCTGTCCAAACAATGACGTACCTATAAAATACTCTAACTACTCCACATCCTGCGAAGTTTAAAACCTATATGTATTTAAGGGAACTAAAATGGTGTAAAAATGACTCGTTATTAGCTCAAGAAGTTGAGCTTCTCATCTATAGACATTCATCTATAGCAGACATACTACATGAATTAGGCACATTTGTGAAACGGTGATGGCGAAGGGATTATGTGGTACAGACATTTAAACCAATGACTATCTTACTAATCTTACTACACACAACAACAAACACCCCAACATCCTACAAACAAACCTATCCCACATCACGCATTTTTCCTGGAATAGAAATAAAAAGGGCTGGTAAATGACGTTAACCGCACACCATCAGACTACGTGTGTGTCAGTTAAAACAATAATTAGGTATAGCTGCAAATGAATAACAGCAAAGAAAAAATCATAGAGTATTATTAAAATTGTTATTATTTACCTTCATTTAAATTTAACAAGCCCTAAATAGAAATAAAAAATGGTTTCGGGCTATTGCACAGAATGATTCCACTAACTTTTGATCCACTGAACAAAGCAAAACTATAAGATTTTTGTATATAAATACCTATGTATGGAACCTTAGATGATATTTATAACTTAGCTTTGTGATTCTTTATTAGAATTTACATTGTAATATAATATTTATGAGTATGTTCCCACAGGTGATAAAATCCTGTGACAAATTTATGAAGCTTTGAAATTTTATTAATATCGGTTTAAGCTAAAATATAGCATTTCGTAATAAAAATATATTAAGCTGACTTCAAACTCATCAAACAAGAAAACATTTTAGAAATTGGTTCAAGCGCCTTCCAATAAATATAATTAAGCGGTAAATATACATAATCGAATTTTTATATTTATCGATTACTAAGTGCATATTTCTAGACCACTCTAGCGTAGTGGGTGAAGGGAGAAAAGTGAATTCCACCCACCATTGGAAAGTTCGATGGGTGGACTGATAGTGACTCATAACTTCATACATAAAAAACGTATTAAAATATTTTTTTGACCTATTGAGGGTAATTAAAAGCTGCAATTAGCGTTTTTTCCTATTAATTTCGCACACCATCATGTGGAACAGCCAAGAGGAGCCAAGAAGAGTACAGACAAGAAGAGAGAAAGAGATATTCATATTTTGGAGTCATAACAATCAGACATTTAAGATTTTTTAAATCCGTAGTTATAGTTCGGCGTCAAAAGTTATCTTAAATAAATGCATATTTATTTTTTATTTTATAGCATCACTTCCTTAACATTACCTTTATGATTAAAGTAAATAATTATAATGAAGTTTATATTTTTTGTGGGCAACAATACCTATTCACGTAAACCGACGTCAAGGATGGGATTATATTCATGTAGCAAATAGGTATATAAATACTATCCGGTCGTTATTTCACATCATTCTCAAAGGAGATTCAGGTAGAATCAGTGAGTACTTCTTAAATTATAATATAATTTAATGAAAAACAGTAAAAAAGCAGTTGATAATTGTGTAAAAAATAGCGGTTAAATCTAGTTCCTGACATTAACTGTTTGAATATTCAAATGTGTTTTGGTTTATATATAAATTTGATTTTATAGTCCAGTAAAAGAAGAAATGTGGATCGAAAAGTCGAAAGCAGAAAAACTAACTTAGTAACTTTGTTCGGACTAGTTAGGAGATAAACATACTAAAAGTCCCCACCCCTCCGAGGTGAGCCCGAGGGGGGGGAGGCCGAAGAAGGTCCAATTTTTAGGTTTTTTGCTTATATGTCAAAAACTGTGCGTTGTAGGATATTTTGTTGTACTACATTATTAAACCTCATAAAATTTTCTACAACTTCGGCCTTAACACTTTTTATCTATCTCCAATCGTTGTCCAGCTATGAGCTTCCAAACATGGTCTATTTTGAAGACGTTTAAATTAGTTTTCCATACAAAGTTGGTAAAAAAATCTTACAAATAAAATTTGACCAGCTTCTGGTTATCGTATCATAATGAAACTTTGCAAATGTCTAGAAATCTGACGACAGTTTAATAATCTGGTACCACTGAGCTGATGTGATGATGGAGCCAGGAGGTGTCTAATGAAACTCTTCAATGGCTTTTAGTAAAACCGGCGAGTTTAGGCTCATTACATTCGGATTTATGAGACGTAGGCACCTCCTGGTCAATTATCAGACCCTCGACAGCAAGTGTTATGAAAAAGTCCCATCGATTCTTCGGCCTCCCCCCCTCGGGCTCACCTCGGAGGGGTGGGGACTTTTAGTATGTTTATCTCCTAACTAGTCCAAACAGAGTTACTAAGTTAGTTTTTCTGCTTTCGACTTTTCGATCCACATACCCTTTTTGGGCACTCATTGACTGGGCTATTAAGAAACATTTGAGGACGTTAGAAAATCTATTTTGATTTTTTATTAGAGGTTTTGTAGTTTTTCATATTGACAGGTTTACAACTATATGGTACCTATAGGGCGAAATACCATGCCCATTTATTGTGTAGGAGTGATCATATCACAAGACCATCTTTTCTATTGTATGTAGCCCGCGCAAAATGCCTGGACGCTACCGTGTTTTAGGCACCTAAAACTGTAGTTCCTGGTTGTTTCTAATAAGAAAGCAGTCGTTAGGTTTTTGCAGGTTTTGGCCTTGTAGTTATCCTGGCAACCTAAAACTGCAACATTTAGATTAACCATACAACCTAATTGTGATTGTTATTACTCTGACAATGTTAATATGGTAATCTGTTCTCTTGGAGTAGAAATATTAAATATGGAAAAGGAAATGTATGATCCATGTTAACCCTCACGGGGGTGAAAAGGAGCGCAAAACTTAGAAAAATAACCCCAATTATGATTTTTTGCATTAAATAAGTCTTAAGAAATTCAGCACGTTCAATGTCCATATACAATACTTATATTGGGACAAAAAATAACAAAATAGACTTAAAACTAAATTAAAGTACTAATATAATGTCCACAATGGGCGGCCTTATCGCTTAGAGCGATCTCTTCCAGGCAACCAATTTTGCACGGAAAGTTATAAATTAAAGAGTAAGGTAATAAGTTAAAGCAATATACTTATTAAATTCCCTTTTTTTTTTTCAGAAATGAAAGTGCTGATCCTGTTGGTTTTGGTTGCGTTGGCGGCAGCTCGTCCCGACGACAATCATTACGACTCCAAATATGACAACTTCAACGTGGATGAGGTCATCGACAACGAGAGGCTCTTGAAGGCCTACGCCAATTGTATGATTGAAAGGGGAAAATGCACGCCTGAAGGGTCCGAGTTCAAAAGTAAGTGATCACATAATATTATATACAATACAAGCTGCGCCCAGCGGTTTTTACCCATTTTACAGTAGCCTATATGTTATTCCAGGGCTATTGCTATGCCAAATTTTAGCTCAATCGGTCCACCGGCTTAGGCGTGAATGAGTAACAAACACGCATCCATACCTCCAAACATTCTTACAAACTTTCGCATAGAGGTTTAATATTCGTAGGATTATAAAGAGAAAATATAAAAATAGTATATTATCCAAATCTCGAGCTGTTGCAGCTATGAAAGGGAAACTTTGAATAAAAAGACGAATTATAATCCGCCATTCAATTTCGTTTTAATTTGATGGTAAATTTTAGTTCATTTGAATTTAAATATATTTTGTATTAAAATTATAATTATATGCGCGACGTCCAATTCCGATGAGACTCTCATGTTCCAAAACAGTTTCTATCTGTCTATCTTCATTCAATGCAATTAGCTTTAGAAACGGCTTGAGAATAGATTTTATAAAAAAATATTACAATAATAATTATTCGCTTTCAAGCGAATTTATAACCGCGTCGAGTGACAACTTTGTAGAGTTCTGAAGGATCGCTACGTGTTGTAAAACCTTTGCGTTTCGGTTTACCTTTTGCGTGCTCGACCTCGAAATAATGACATCCTTCAGTTGTTCACGAGGCTTTTATGATTTTAGAATGGATCCCGGAGGGCACTCAAAACAAGTGCGCCAAGTGCACTGAGAAACAGAAGGTCATGGTGGCAAAGGTGATAAAGGCTATGCAAGAAAAGTGCCCAGAAGAATGGTCCATTCTTTACAAGAAGACAGACCCAGACCAGTCTCACCAGGCCGACCTCCAGAAGTTCATCGACGAATATCTAAACAAATCTGTTTAAAAAATTATTAAAATTTTAATTCGTATTTCCTTTTAATTCACATTTTCAGTTTAATCCAAAGCTTTCTAGCTACCTAAGTGATGATACGTCCATGTTACCAAACATTTAATTCATAGATCAGGCTGTGTTAGTCGTAATAATAGTTTGTATCAATAAAGGTAACATATTTATTTGCATGCAGTTTTTCTATTTTTTTTATCTTTCTAATCTTCACATTCCTAAACACATGGATACAGATCATTTTATATATTGGGGCTATTTAGAAACCAGAAGGAAGTTACATAATATAATTTCTAAAAAATATTTATGCTGCTATATTTTTTATTTTGTACGGATAAAGAGACAGATCATTTGTTGTCCAGTACAAATGAACTCTCTCTTTATCCTTAGGAAAATTACGGAACTTATAACATGTAGTAAAATTGCATTGTTTCCTCACAAAACTTTATTTGGGTGCATAGTAACAGTAACTTGGCAAAGAATTTCATAACACCCATTATGCAGACATAAAAATATATGAGAAAGGGTTCCTAAACTTTAATAACAGGATAAGCGCTATGTTCTCATAACTTTTACAGGTTCCATAACGGGAGATCATTTTTTGTGGTGATGTAAAACATTTCACTGAACCTTATGGGCATTCTGTAATATCTTTCTAAGATGAAAAACTTCATAATATGTAACTAGGTAACTGAATAGATACTCAGCCTGAAACTACTCACTGCTGACTAGGTATACCTTTGTTATTCTTCCGCAGTCAAAAGGGAAGCCTTATAGATTTTTGTTCAGTCTTTGAATAAGATTTCACCAGATCTAAAGCTATTAATCTCTCAGTCTTCTCTATCGGAACACGGTCCTATTGACCAACTACAAAGTTTTGTCATGTGGGTGGTAAAGTAGCAAGGTAAAGGAGCTTTAACATAACAATAGACAAAGACATAGATTAATCACAAGTAGCTAATACAGCTGAAAGAGAGAAATCTCACTTGTTTACGGCACATTTTCGGTCTACACAGTATTTTCCCAATGTAGAACTAGGCTAGATAGAGGGCCTAAACTCATGACTACGATCCCGTTGAGAAATCCTTGCTTAGCAGATATATATCTACGTCATAACATCTGCTATAAGTTCTTTGTTAGCATATATCTACGTCACAAAATTTATGATTTCTTCATTTAATAATGTCCGTTTAGCGGATTGAGCTGCGTATCACTACATAAAGGAATATTTTTATATTATATATAGGCAATTAGTCATTAGGTCATATTTTATAGAAACTGACCATTAATCTGTGGTTTTACCTTTTTATCATCGACCCTTGTCAAGAGTATCATTTGGTCAAAACCTTGGCCCACAGTTTTTATCCTTTGGTCTTGCTAACGCCCATCTTTATAGCCTTGTTGTTATACCTATGTCGTCTTCCTAAAACTAATACGGATTAGTTTTAATAAAAAAATATTATGATTTTTAATAAACAGGTAAAGTAAAAATTACAACAATTATATTAAATCTCATACTTTTAAACAATAGAATTATGTATCTAATAATAAGTAGGCATTGACGCATGTTAAAAATATGAGCATATAAATTAATGAATGTTTATTTTATAGCAAACAATCTGACATTTTTTCTCACGTTCATGTATTTTTATAAAGTAGCGGACACAATTATGTTTTTGCTTTGAAAATTATCGTGACAAGTTAATATCGTAATAGATAATTTGACAAATATAATAAAATTATAGGTTTTTTATTTGGAACAACGTGAATACGCAGCTCTACAGTGTTATGGGCACCTTTTCACCGGTTACAGAAAAAATACTGCTTTTATTTTCAAAATGACCGTGGAAAAACCTACTCGCGTGGATTTTTTATAATTAGTTGGTAACTTATTGTTTTTTTTCCTCATTTACAGCTAAATATAAAATATTTTTTAAAGATCCCTCGACTTATTTTTTCATCATTATATTATTATCATTATGTGACCTAGACCATTTTCAGGTTTTTATGAATATGATCGTAACGTGTATGATAAGGTATAATCTAAAAATAATGAGCCGTTAATAACCCAAGGGAACTCATTTGCGTTCCCACAATGCTCTACCCTGACTACAATATAAAATATTTTACCAGAATTGTATTACCACATTTCAAACATTTAGGTCATCGTCTCAGGTAAAATTTATATTATTTTTAATTCAAATCATGGCATGTGGAGTAGGGAGTCAATCACCTAACTGATTAAGCTATTTAGTTTAATTCTAACATTACTAGCAGTGCAGGAGTTGTACTCGAAAAAGAAAAGCTTAAAAAGAAGCCTATATATGGTCTAGGGGCCAAGTTACCTTTACTCAAAACTACAGCTTAATCTTTAAAGGGCTGATTAAACGCGTCCACACATCCGAACTATTGCGGTTACAATAATATAAAAAAGGTTCAAAACATGTTAACGTAATAAAAGTGGAACGAACCTCCATTCAAAGTTATTTACAGACGTTAACTCCCATGCAAATCCCTACAAAGATATAGCATATTTACGTAGTATGGTATCTATATTTTCATTTTCCCATGGCACGACAATCAGCCCATCTGGTCCGCCATAAAGATAAAAGCAAACATTTCAGCATCCATTTTAGGCTTGCTTTATTATATCTATCAGACTTGATTGTGGAAAGCTTAAATAATAATGTTTGGAGAAAATGGCTTTTCCGCTTCTAAACTTATTCTCATCTTAAAGGGACGGCCCTATTATTCCTTAGCGACAAATTATATTGGTTCACTGACCAACTCAACTTTACTTACTGAAAAGTACAATAATAATTTTTATTATTATTTAAAAAAATAAGAATATTAAAAATATATTTATTGCCTATGCGTATTATAATTTATAGGTAGGTATAACTAAATGTATTGCCAAAAAAAATTTCCCAATTTTCAAGATTCCCTAAGGAATCGGAGCTTGCGCGGGTAATTCTATCTCTGCTTGGTTGTCTGGAAGAGATTACTATTAGCTATAAGCCGCCAACCGCCACTTTTTTTCCAAATTTTAAGCTATTTTATTATAGTGTTCAATAAACAGTAATCTTATCTAATCTAAACCCTCGAGGCAGCTAGCCACGTAATAAATCTGAAGAATCAATTGCAAAAAAGAATATCTAAAATAACACTAGGGTATAGACTCTAAAGAAGTACGGTAATAAAACCACCGTTATCACCAGCATTTTTTACCCACACATTTTTACACATTCCTAAAATGCTTGAACTAGACCATTTTTACTGGGCATTTAGGCAACCCCTTTAGAAATGAAGATGTTTTCACGCATTCAATCCCTTCTTGCTACCATTTACACATCTCGCCTTAGGGTCAGCGCAGACAGAACGGAGCGCAGCGGAGAGGATTTTATTAACGCACTTGAAAATAGACTTTAAAATTATTATACTAAAGTGCATAAATGCTCCGCGCGGGGATTCCCGCGTATCTTCGAGGACGCGCGTCATTTTTGTCAGGTTCAAGCATTTATGCACTTTATTTTAATAATTTTAAAGTTTATTTTCAAGTGCGTTAATAAAAATCTCTCCGCTGCGCTCCGTTCTGTCTGCGCTGACCCTTAGAGTATTGTGGATTATCTACACTTACATTGTTTGAGAGTATCTCTGTCTGTAAGAATTTTGATTTAGGTAACAATTCGTCACACCAAAAAAAAGTTCTAATTGGTCACAACGCTAAAACCATTATTTTTTGTTCTGATTGGTCACACATTCATTTAGTTCAAATTCGTCACGCCTCATTTTAGTTCTTATTGGACACACTGAAAATGTTTCCCAATTTGTCACCCCTCCAAAAATTTCTAACTGGTCACAAACGCAACCAAAACATTTATTCTTCTTACCAAAAATACTAGGAGACCAGAAACCAGGAAGAGATCTCATTTTATTTTTCAAGATATTTTTGCCTTAGGTATGTACCACTTACTAGTTTCTGTGCTTCGGGTACTTTTTAAAGTAAGCCACATAATAATAATATAATCTCAAAAACTTTAAATTTTCCGATTTTGCAGTACATACGTACACACGTAAGGCAAAAATATCTTGAAAAATAAAATGAGATCTCTTCCTGGTTTCTGGTCTCCTAGTATTTTTGGTAAGAAGAATAAATGTTTTGGTTGCGTTTGTGACCAGTTAGAAATTTTTGGAGGGGTGACAAATTGGGAAACATTTTCAGTGTGTCCAATAAGAACTAAAATGAGGCGTGACGAATTAGAACTAAATGAATGTGTGACCAATCAGAACAAAAAATAATGGTTTTGGCGTTGTGACCAATTAGAACTTTTTTTTGGTGTGACGAATTGTTACCTAAATCAGAATTTTTAATGCAAACCACTAAATGTTGTATTTTGAGAGGACAATGCGAAAACAAAAAGAAAAGAAAGTAGAAAAAGATGCAAAAGGAATAATGCGTAAGCTAAATTTTTCCGCGACAGTAATGACTGCTCTTTTCGGTTTGGCAGATGAATAACTGGTAAAAGAGAGGTACCTCCAAAAGCGGCTTCTGCAAAAAAGACCTACAAGCTTACGCTCTGATTGACTGTAGTGTGTAAGCCACACTACCATACACAAAAAAGTTTTACGAATATAGTGCGGAATCGCTCAAACATTTTCAGCATTCACTATAAAAATTTGCTCAAAATAATAATATTATTATACGGAAACGAAGTAGCGAGTATCAACTAGTATATCATTTAATACTCGTGTATTCTCAGAATGGTGATCTCTACAATGGTTGAGTGCTGAATCATCTAAAAAATGGTCTAATATATGAAAGTAGGTCAATGTGTGAGCTCTAGTGCGGTAACCTTTTTCTCTGCTACTTTTTATGCTGTTCTTTTAAAAAAGGAATGACGTACAATTTGTGCGATTCCAAATAGCTGTATGTACCTATTTATATCGCAGTCTATTCTTAGGACAAATATTTGTTTGGTCTACAAACGTCTTTTTCTGGTCTGCGTGGCTTTCTTATATGTATTACTTAATCCGTTATATATTATATAGCCACCATTAACACAAGCATTGAGTTACTTAGCTTGGGCTTAAATGACGCTATGTGTATTTATTTATAAGACAAGATAATGGTGGTCGTACATCTATCCGCGTCGACCGCGCCGAAAGATTATTTGTAAAGAAAATAAAGAAAATCTTCTTCCGATCCGTTCGGTCGATACGGATAGATATGCTTTCACCATTAATAACACTTTATTGATACCACACAGAAAAAAAACTTACAACATTACTAAAACTAAACGTGTAAGCGATAATTATCGCACTGAGCGACCTCTTCCAGACAAACTCGCAGGGAGAGGAAATATTAAACACTAGAAGGATGGCGGTTGATTCCTATATTCGTCTGGTAGTGTTCTATATTTGTCTGCAAATAATTTCAATAAACATTGAATTCACAGAATAATCTTACCACAATTTATTTATGGGCTTCGAATTCGCCGAAATCAATTACCTCTTATAAAATACCTGTTCAGGCTAGACGAATTCCTGCTGAGCTAATAACGTTTGTTAAGATTGTTAAGAAGCAATTTTCTGTATTATTTTTAATAACACCAGCAAAACAATTGAAAAGAAAATCCGATGAAAATGGCACAAGTGATTCAATACAATGTGACAATTTGAAGGCAAACTGGTCTCAGTTTCCTCCTTCAAAAATAATTGACAGAACCTATGTAAGGAGCGACACTCCTTCTTAATTTATTGTAATGGCGTTCGACATGGGCAGTACGAATTTTTTGATAGTTCGAATAAGAAAGGGTACAAACATATTTATGTCCAAATCAGAACATATATTATATGAGTTATACTCAGCCATTCGTTATTTTATTCACAAACAAAAAAATACCTGTCTAATAAAAGAGTCTGAACATCTTTTGACTCTTAGGTAAGAAGTGTTCGTAATACTGATTATGGACAGCGTTATCCCTAAACATCAAGAGAGCGTCTATGTATGTATTTATTTTATATGTATACCTAGTCAGGTCATAAGTATTGTGTAAAAACTTTTCTTTTAGAATGCTGGCCACAAAAAAGTTTATTGAATTCGAATTTCGAATTGTTCATGAAAATAAAAATGTATACTTTTTAGAATTTTACTCATTTTTAAATATGGAGTGGACGCTTAAAGAAGACCGTGTTGCAGTTATTGCGTTGCATCGTTGCGGTTACGCGCCAATTCAAATTTTTGACATACTGAAAAATTTGAATATAACCAAAAGATTCGTTTATCGTACCATCAAACAATACAATGAAGACTATAGTGTAGATGACAGGTAAAGAAGTGGTCGCCCTCGGTCTGTTAGGACTCCAGCAGTGATAAAAGCTGTGAAGGCGCGAACTCAAAGAAATCCCAAACGTAAGCAGAAACTGTTGGCCCTTCAGATGGGGTTAAGCAGAACCACGGTGAAAAGGGTGTTAAATGAAGACTTAGGGCTTCGGGCATATCGAAGAAAAACCGGACATCGTTTAAATGCTCGTCTAATGGACCTGAGACTGAAGAGATGCCGCGCTTTGTTGAAGCGGTACGCGAGAAAAAAATATCGAGAAATTCTTTTTTCGGATGAAAAAAATTTTACCGTAGAAGAGAGCTACAACAAACAAAATGATAAGGTGTACGCACACAGTAGTGAAGAAGCGAGCAACCGTATTCCGCGTGTCCAACGAGGTCATTTTCCATCCTCGCTCATGGTATGGTTGGGAGTTTCTTATTGGGGCTTAACAGAGGTACATTTTTGTGAGAAAGGTGTAAAAACGAATGCAGTTGTGTATCAAAATACAGTCCTGACGAACCTTGTGGAACCTGTTTCTCATACCATGTTCAATAACAGGCACTGGGTATTCCAACAAGATTCGGCGCCAGCTCATAGAGCGAAGAGCACACAAGACTGGCTGGCGGCGCGTGAAATCGACTTCATCCGGCACGAAGACTGGCCCTCCTCCAGTCCAGATTTGAGTCCGTTAGATTACAAGATATGGCAACACTTGGAGGAAAAGGCGTGCTCAAAGCCTCATCCCAATTTGGAGTCACTCAAGACATCCTTGATTAAGGCAGCAGCCGATATTGACATGGACCTCGTTCGTGCTGCGATAGACGACTGGCCGCGCAGATTGAAGGCCTGTATTCAAAATCACGGAGGTCATTTTGAATAAACTTTATTGTCATAAGAATCTATGTTTTGTTAAGTTCATTTTGGTATATAAATGGTTACATAATAAATAAACTTGTTCCAATAATTTTATATTAAACATGTGACAGAATTTATGACCTGACTAGGTAGAAGTAAGAAGACTGCTCGTCTTCTTACTTCTTTACATAAAAAATACATATTATTAAAGTTACGGACTAATTATTTTTTTTTTACTTTGCCAACATCCCAACATTGTGAATATTCTTTTTTTGAAGAAGGTTAGTAACAACACTAGTACCTAAATATTCAATGAGTTTCATATGGATATAGGATGAGACTTAACAACCTATACGTGAGATAATGATCAGATTGGAGGCTAATCGCCTGTGAAAAATGGGTCGCTGTATAATGAGACTTCTTCTTCAAGATAACCAGGTTAGTTACCTATTACCTAGTTTAAGGAGAAAAGAGTCTATGAAAAGGAAATATTCGAAAATCTAACATAGGAAAGGTACAAGAAATGGGAAACCAACATTCCCTCATCAGGACTCGTCAAACTTTTTTCTGTTAAGCGACACTGCGGCCGTCGATGGTTGCAGACTAATAAAAATATAACCTAAGTATATGCCATATAATTAGCTCTCAATAAATGCTTTGTTGATAATCCCTTCTCCGTTTTTTACTCGTATCCGCTGTACAAGTTATGAACAGAAGTACCGAACCATTATTATGGACGAACCTTGGAAGCATGGTATCAAAGCAACACAAAGCCTTTTACAAACGTGCTTCTTTTCTATTCATACGCCGAAATAAAATACTTTTACGCCAAAAGAAAATTTCTACGGCTCGCCTCGATCCATCACCTTTTTCCTTGAGAAATTGGAATCAAAGTTTCATTTTTTCTGAACCCTTTTAAAATTCAAACGAAACTCAGTGTTCCACATCTTTACTACAAATTGGGTATCGATTTAAAATCTACTCCTTTTGCAAGCCAAGGATATTTAATATAAATATAAAATATGAGCACTGCATTCAAGCGATGCGATGGCTGGTCGCCAAGTTGCCTGGCACTTAGCATAAAATATAGAGTTTTACAATTGCTGAAGGAAAACTGAACGGAAAATTACTGACAGGCGTTTTTCTTTAAACTGCTTATAAATATATTATATTCCACGTTGATCTTATTCTTACTCGGAGAGGCGAAGCTCTGCGATATAATATATTATGGGTAACATTTTACATGTTTTTATGGGATGTTATTTTTTTCAACATCGAGAACATTTTGTTTAATGAACACGACATGCAATTTAAAATGTATCAACTGTATTTGTGTAACATAAACGTTAACTTAGCTGCTTAATTAGTCTATAATTAAGAAAAATGTCACGTTATTAGATGTTTAGTACCTTGTTGCTATTCCTGTAACAGTCTCAAAGGTAACATTCCCCCAGCTTCCTACGCTATTTGTAAGTAGGGATGCCACTCGAGTATATTATACATGAAATATCGATACATTTCACTCACACTTTCATTTAACATTTTAAACACGAATGTATGTGTGGTCTGTGCTAGTTATTCTACCGCCTGAGCACTGATGTTCAAACATTGCTGAGCTTCGTTAGGAGGGCACTGTGGCTAAGCAAATTACAGGGCTGAAGAGTCTTAACATCTTATGACTCTTGAGTAATTGGCGTTGTGGCACAGTGAACCTAGAATTTTACGTCATTGTGAAATCCTGGGTAGCACTGCACTAATTATGGGCAGTGGGCAGCGTTATCTCTTACCATCAGCAGAGCGTCTTGCGTGTGTTTTTACTTCTTTGAATAAAAAAAGGCTGAACCTATTCTTTCTTTGTAGGCTGTACGGAAAATTGGTACTGCAGTAACACTGCGAATATAATGGGTAGGCGTTATCGCTTAAAATCGCTTTAAGCGCGAGTCAGGTTATTAAATATGTAAATAAGCCAAATTGTAACTAAATAAATAAGTTATAAGTCAAATAGTAACTAATTCAATACTTTTACTTTTGTTCTAAGAAAGAAGTCGTTGGTATCGACCAACGACAAATAAAAACTATCTCTATACTATTCTAATTGTAATTTGATACCAAATCTCTACGAGTATTTATAAATGTAAGGGTGTCTGAGGTGCCAGCAAGGCATAGTGGCAAAACAAGTATTAATAGCTTTGCACTTTGTATACTGCTTCCACTTTTACCACCCACGCTTATTCTAATACTTCAACCTTTTTCTCGGAAACGGAGATTTCCTTCCGAAAATAATATGCTTGAGAAACGATCGGCTATCAATATTTTCGAGATTTAGAATGGTTGTTGGTATATTTTTTACATTTAGCGATTTTGGCATTTTGTAGAAGTAAGATGTGCTTCATAGTTTTCATTACCTTTAAATTGAAAGCTCAAAGAGGCCTCTGCGCGCCGGAATTGTATGTCTTCGTGAACGTCTATCAAAAGCCATTTTAAAAGAAATTTTAACCATTGAAATAAAATATAAGCGGCTAAAACTGCTAGGCGCAGTAAAATTATAAACAGATTACCTCTCAATGGGCGACAAAAGGCAATAAAATTCACTTGTACATTCAAGCGTACGTACACAAGTACCATAAATAAAATTTCCAGCGTTTTATTTGGAGGATTTGTCACATGAATATTTACGAATTCGTTTTACTACCAAAGAATGGGTAAAGAGTGAAAGAGTCAAAATTACAAAACGAATATATAACGCCATTAAATTTGCATAGTGTGACGCACATTGCCGTATTTGCTGCCAGAAATACACCTAGGTGGTATTGCCCTTAGTTTAAGAGATAGGTGTTTTATATGCCTAACACCTTGAAAACTTTCTTTTATAGCCAAGGTAAACTTTTTACAAGTGAAATTTTAAAGAAACTTTTTTAAATCAAGCTTTTATTATTATTACTATCCTGCACCAAAGTACTCGTCAAGACGAAACAAATGAGCCCAAACTTGATGGCGTCGTTTAATTACGGAGTTCCTTTAGCCACATTCCAGCTCCATCATTAGATCAGCTCGATGTCATAATAATATTGGGTTGTCGTCCTTTTAATACATGCTAGCAAAATTTCAGCTCAATCAAAACCGGGAAGTGGATCAAATTAAACTTGCATGATTTGCTTAAAGACAGAAGGCAACGGACAGGTGAAAGTAAATAAAAGCTTGTAAAAATTATATATTAGGCAAAATGGGCGGTATTTTGCATGTCTTCAAAAGTGTGTCTTGCAACATTATAGCAATACCCAGGTCCCAGATGTAACAGGTGTCCATAAGCAGCGGTATTCGCTCACCATCAGACGGGTCGTCTGCTTGTTTACCACCTATAGTTTAAAATATAAATAGCCCAGTCAATGAGTGCCCAAAAAGGGTATGTGGATCGAAAAGTCGAAAGCAGAAAAACTAACTTAGTAACTTTGTTTGGACTAGTTAGGAGATAAACATACTAAAAGTCCCTACCCCTCCGAGGTGAGCCCGAGGGGGGGAGGCCGAAGAAGGTCCCATTTGTAGGTTTTGTGCTTATATATCAAAAACTGTGCGTTATACGATATTTTGTTGTACTACATTATTAAACCTCATAAAATTTTCTACAACTTCGGCCTTGACACTTTTCATCTATCTTCAATCGTTGTCCAGCTATGAGCTTCCAAACATGGTCTATTTTGAAGACGCTTAAATTAGTTTTCCATACAAAGTCGGTAAAAAAATCTTACAAATAAAATTTGACCAACTTCTGGTTGTCGTATCATAATGAAACTTTGCAAAAGTCTAGAAATCTGATGACAGTTTAATAATCTGGTACCAGTGAGCTGATCTGATGATGGAGCCAGGAGGTGTCTAATCAAACTCTTCAATGGCTACTAGTAAACCCGTCGAGTTGGGGCACATTACATTCGAATCGATGAGACTTTTTCATAACACTTGCTGTCGAGGGTCTGATAATGGACTAAGAGGTGCCTACGTCTCATCAATACGAATGTAATGTGCCCCAACTCGACGGGTTTACTAATAGCCATTGAAGAGTTTGATTAGACACCTCCTGGCTCCATCATCAGATCAGCTCACTGGTACCAGATTATTAAACTGTCATCAGATTTCTACACATTTGCAAAGTTTCATTATGATACGACAACCAGAAGTTGGTCAAATTTTATTTGTAAGATTTTTTTATCGACTTTGTATGGAAAACTAATTTAAGCGTCTTCAAAATAGACCATGTTTGGAAGCTCATAACTGGACAACGATTGGAGATAGATAAAAAGTGGCAAGGCCGAAGTTGTAGAAAATTTTATGAGGTTTAATAATGTAGTACAACAAAATATCGTACAACGCACAGTTTTTCACATATAAGCACAAAACCTAAAAATGGGACCGTCTTCGGCCTCCCCCCCCTCGGGCTCACCTCGGAGGGGTGGGGACTTTTAGTATGTTTATCTCCTAACTAGTCCAAACAAAGTTACTAAGTTAGTTTTTCTGCTTTCGACTTTTCGATTCACATTTCTTCTTTTACTGGACTAAAATGCCTATACCTTTATCACATTCTAAAACTAGCTCTTTAGATTTAGCACATGGTTATAATGGTTTCTCGAAAGAAGTTAGTCTTATTTTAATAACCTTCCTTCTACTAGACAAAACCCCGATTCAAAACCCCGATTCAAAACTCATCATATTCAGCTCTTTTTAATCAATTACTGGGCATAGGCCTCTTTGATCTTGTCCATTCTTCCCTATACTGTGTGGATTATTCTGTAGAGATCTTTACAACAACAAACACATACAAACTTTTACCTTTTATAACTATAATAAAAAATACGAGTAGGATATCTGAAAACTGCAAAAGGCAAATTGTACATAAAACGTTGAGACAGCCAAATACTGTTGGCTCTTGACCTAGTCATAAAGAGATATAAATGATAGGCAGTAAAGGTGCAGGCCTGCCTAGTTAGATATACGAGGCGGACCTAATTTCAGGCAACTTACCTAATGTTATCTGCTGAATTCACACTTAAGTGTAGAGCAGTTTTAATTAGGCTCGCTCGGGTTAAATTTTATAACTACCGCGGCTTTATGATGTTTACACTACTGAGATTTTCCGGTTTTGAAATGTACCTAGAGAGTTTATTATTTTAGGAGCATTGTATTGTATTGTATATAGTGAAAATGTGTAAAAGAAGACAAACTAAACTAACTATTGAGGAATAGATGAGTTACTATTAATACTCGTAGATCATCTTCATCTTATATCTCTATCTATGTACATCAGCTTTGTAGAATGTAAATCAGGCTATCGATTACTTAGCTATACTTCGTTTCAAAAACAAAGATAATTTTGCAAGGTTTAAAGGATAAATATCTTAATAAATTCGATATATATATCGGATATTTATCATATATCAGATATAATATATCATAATATGTATCGCGGATATAACAGTTTTTGTGAATATATCAATGATATTTTCATTGATTTATAACCTTCGATGCCTGCAAAAATTATATTTGTTTTTTTTTTGAAACGAAGTATGGAATGTTTTTTTTATTATTTTCCTTTGACTTTCTGGGTTTTTTTTTAATAAAAATTCTCAAAAAGTTTTTTTGAGTGGGTATGGTTTATAGGCCATTGTTATATTTTAGGACCTTATAATCAACCGGGTGCTTTTATACAGGTGGGTACTACAGTGTGTATGTGTGTGTGCAGTGTGTGTCGTAGAAAATTGCTACACTTCATGCTACGACGTCTGCTACGAGTGGAGTGCTACGAATCAGCTACGAGCCAAGATGATAACGTCGTAGCGCATATATTCGCTTAAAGTCGTAGATTTATTTATTTATTTTACCATTAAACACTTGATGGGAAGTGTTTTAGAGTGATAAAGCTTGATGGAAAGTGTTTTAGTGTAGTAAAGTACTGAGCGACGGACACTACATACATTTTGATTCGTCATCACTGGCCTCTTACATCTATCTAACTGCAACATATAGGTTAGCCACAAAACCTATAAATTGTGATTTGACTCTGACAGTGTCAGTAGGGTAACCTGTTCTGTTGGAGTATAAACCCCAATTATTATTATCTATAATGGACGATTAACGCAACTACGTGAGCATCCGTATACTTATGATTCAAAGGTGGACTTAATCAAGCAAGGGACTAAGGGCCGGCGCCCACTGACGTCGTTCCGTGGCATCCCGCTGCATCCCGTGGCATCCCGTGGCATGCCGTGGCATCCTGCTAAAAGCCCAGCCACTCTAGCATCAACCAATTTTGTTCCCCGCGGATTCGAAGTTGGTTGTGTCGGTCGTTATGGTTGACTGGGATTTAGTATTAATAGCACTTCTAGCTGAAGATGAAGAGAGACAAATAAGAAAGATAAAACTAAGTTTCAACCTTATTTCAACTTTCTTAGCAATCAATATTCCTCGACACATAATGACCAATACGTCTCGCGGGATGCAATGGCGCGCCACGGCAACCTGTGGAATGAAACGGCATGACACGTCATGCCGCAGCATGCCACGGCGCATCGCGTCGTGCCACAGCATTCTGCGTCACGTCTCGTCATTTCGCGGCATCATGGTATCGAAACAAAGTAAAATGAATTCTACATTCATTGAAATAAGATTTGAAATAACTTGATTAGTAATAAAATCCTTTGCCATGACACGCCATGCCATGCCGGCAGTGAGCACAAGGAAAGGAGCAAGCTTCCATGAAACCTGATAGTCCTCGATCTCACGCATAGAACTTTTCCACTGTCAAATAAAACAATCAAATTAAGTATAAAATGTTTATTATTTAAATCCACACATGTACAAGCTAGATTTGTGGCGGTCGTTGTACGTACGAGTATCAAGCTTATTTTAACAGAGTTTTACACAGCAAGAGCGCTTCCACACACATACAACCCGAGTCATGACGTTTATCAGACCGAATTCTTTTTCCACTGCTACCTCGGCACAGACCTGCCTAAGTGAAGGAATCGCAGGCACTAATAAAATCATCTTCGATTTCATATTAAGTAGTACAACATTGATCTTTTTTTGATAAATATTTTGGTTAATCTGATGACCGAACCTAGATTAAAAGAAAATGGGAAGATGCGGACCCATGGGCCCAATTAAAGCGGTCCATGTCAGAAACGTAAATAACGCATCTTTCTATTGTTTTTAATCTATGCTTCGACCTAATTTTGTCATGTTTTTTTTCGACTTCTCTCCGTTATTGGTCCGTTATTTACAGACTAATGACATACGTAAATCTAATGGGACTATGACTTCGTCGGGTCGTCGTTTTATGTATCCGTCATTCAAATCAGACTCGGATTTGATGTAGTGTGGAAGCGCAGTAACATTAATTCAATATTTACAATAAATAGTTATACTACTTATATTTCTTTTACAACATTATTTACATGCGGTTTCAATAATATTCTTTTATGTACACAAACCATGTTTTATTTTTACCAAATAAACAAAATTGAAGTGGTCATAAAAACCGATTGAGATTTATTCCATAAAAATAAATGCACAAAAATGTTCTGCACTAAAACATTTCAAATAAGCAATTTCAGCTCACAAAGCTTTTGACAAAAATATTTCTATTTCAGATCAGATTTTCTTTTTCAGTTCTGTGAATTAAAAAGGCGAAATATTGTGTTACATTTTCAGAGAGAAAGGATTATTTTCCTTAACAACAGATATATCTTAATAATGAGTCAGTAGAAACCGATTCGCGCAAAAACTGTCGAACTGATAACAATTTAATTCAATTATACTAATTACCGATCGAGAGATAAAATTCAATAATTACTAGTTAATATCTTTGATGAGGGTGTGAGTTTACAGTAAATAGCACTTTTATTTGTTATAAAAAATCTGTCTCTACATTTTGGACTGAAATTTGATAAATAGGTACATATTTCAGATAGTATATATTACACTTTTTATGCAGAAATGTAAGAAAACGAGTAAGATGCTCTTCTGATGGTAAGAGATAACGAGAGTGGATCCAGGATTTCACTATGATGTTTACAAATTTTAGGTGCAATGAACCAGCGGTGGTTACTTAAGAAACTTCAGCCCAGTAATTAATTACATTAGTTTCAGGCGAAACCAGGTGTTGTAATGATTGAAATGTAAGGCGTAGCTTCTTAATTACACTTCCGGGATTGGCTCTTATCTCCTACATTAATTTAATCTACAAAGTTTACATCAATGTTCTAGTTTGGATGGATTTACAAAGCTTTCGATGATCTGCTTGAAGTCTTCAAATAAATTACAATTAATATCGGTGCAATATAACTTTACTAATACAATTTCTTAATTAGTTTTGAACTTATTTTAAAGCAGCCTTTGAATATTGGTATTAAAAATATTTTATTAATACGTTAGGCCGTTAAAAATTTGCAGAGTCTAAAAACAATGTAGGTTTACAATCCATTCAATATTAAGGTGAAATCGCACTGAGCGGCGCGGCAGAGTATTTTTTGTGTATGAAAACGCAGCCCCCACGCCGAGTCGCGTCGCGTCGCTGCCGCGTAGTGTAGTATGTCCCATATGCGTATTCATACAATGATAGTTGGCCGCGCCGCTGCTGTGCAGTTCCCGCTTAGTGCAATTGCACCTTTATTTATTTACCTATTCATTTTTTTGACAATTCGTGAAAAGACAAGCCCATCTGCAGGGCTAACAACTATAGGCTAATAACCCTACAGGTGCCCGATGGCTTACCATCGGGCATTATGATTGCTCATAAAAGACATAGCGCCACCAAGTGTTTTATAAAAAACAAAATACTACGCGGCACTGCACTCATCACCTTGAGATATTAGTTGTTAAATCTCGTCATGCCCAATAATATTGGTAGCGGGGTTTATCTGCCATAAAAGTATGACTTAAAGTAAGTTATAGGTCCTTACTGCACTGTCCAAGTCCATACACAATATAAGGATGATTCTTCGGAGGCAAAATTTTCGATGTCTGAAGGTTTATCTCCTAGACCAATAGACAAAACAGCATATTATATTTTTTTATATATAGTTTAGTGTTGTCGCTAACTGGTGCAAGTAGTATTTTTAAAATAATTGCAGTCTAGATACAAGAAATATTTTTTTGAAGTTCGTTCTCCTGATTAATATAGGGCGTCCGTTTGTCGTTTATCGGAACAAAGTGGTCGATATTTCATTTTCACTTTGACATATCAATATGAATTATAATCTAAACGAAAGGGATTGAATTGAACTCTTCTATAAAAAATATGTTTTAGTTATAACTACATTAGCGTATTTATAAATAAATAAATAAGAAGTGTCCGGCGTATAGTACTGATTAATGTGGCGCGACCTACGCTTGACCGTACTTGGTGAAGTAATTATAATGGGAGTATGGCACCCCGCGCGGGGGGCAGCCAGTCGTGCAACGGACGTGCTAGAAGGCGGACGTGCGGCTGGTACCTAAAATCCCGGTGTTACAAAGGTAAATATCTGATTCATCTGTGTTTGGTTCAGCTAGAAAACTGATTACAATGCCTTGTGTGAAAAAAAAAAAAAACTGTTTTGGGACTTTAATCTGAGTTTCGAGTCATGCTTTTGGATAGCAGATTCATGAAGAAAAATACAAATACTGAAGTCTATACGTATGATGAGTTATGATTGATTTTAGGCAAAATACTGATTCATCTGTGCCTGATTTATATGGTTAAACCCCTATATTAATCAGAAAATAAATTCGTTTTGTCCCTTTCAGCAGGAAAGGAGTGCTGTTGATGCGTATTTTTCCTATTATTGACCATGTTAACAGGTTTAGTATTGCTAATGACATGTATTTTCCTCATCATATTATGCTTTTGAATAAGTATGCAAAAGTAACTGGAGTAAAATCTTATTTAACATAATGTACGAGTAACTTTTGATATGTTTTAGATAAAAAGTAGGAATCATTATATAGGTACATAATAATAAATAATAATTTTATAGAAATATTGTAAAAAATGTAATCTAAGATGTCAATTAATAAAGAAAAATAAATATACAAACGTAATAATAATAAATGTTCGGCACATCTGATGCAATATTTTCCTTGTCCTTTTTTTTTCTTGTCTTGTAACTATCATAAAAAAAATATTTCATCATCATCATCATCTCAGCCGTAAGACGTCCACTGCTGAACATAGGCCTCCCCTTTGGACTTCCATATGTACCGGTTGGAAGCGACCTGCATCCAGCGTCTTCCGGCGACCTTTATAAGGTCGTCTGTCCACCTTGTGGGTGGACGTCCTACGCTGCGTTTGCTAGTCCGTGGTCTCCACTCGAGCACTCTTCGACCCCATCGACCATCCGCTCTCCGCGCTATGTGGCCTGCCCATTGCCACTTCAGCTTGCTAATCCGCTGGGCTATGTCGGTGACTTTAGTTCGCCTACGGATCTCTTCATTCCTGATTCGATCACGTAGAGAAACCCCGAGCATAGCCCTTTCCATAGCTCGCTGTGCGACTTTGAGCTTCGAGATGAGGCCAATAGTGAAGGACCACGTTTCGGTGCCGTAAGTCATCACCGGTAACACACATTGATTAAAGACTTTCGTCTTGAGGCACTGAGGTATGTCGGACGAAAAGACGTTGCGTAGTTTCCCGAACGCTGCCCAACCGAGTTGGATTCGGCGGTTAACCTCTTTCTCGAAGTTGGACCTACCTTATTGGACTACTTGTCCTAGATAGATATATGAGTCCACAACTTCGAGTACCGAGCCTCCAATGATACTGGGATGGGAACAACATTGGCATTTGACATAAGCTTCGTCTTGTCTATGTTCATTTTTAAGCCCACCCGTTGGGAAGCTCGGTTGAGGTCATCGAGCATCATGCTGAGTTCCTCCATCGACTTTGCCATGACTACGATGTCGTCGGCAAATCGAAGGTGAGTGATGTATTCGCCGTTGATATTGATGCCAAGTCCTTGCCATTCCAGGAGCTTGAAGGTGTCTTCCATTACGGCCGTAAACAGTTTCGGAGAGATAACGTCTCCCTGTCTTACGCCTCTTCTTAATGGAATCGCCTTCGTGCTCTGCTCCTGTACTCGGACTGACATAGTGGCGTTCTTATACAAGCACTTCAACACTTCAATGTACCGATAGTCAATATGGCATCGCTGAAGTGACTCGAGCACCGCCCATGTTTCCACCGAATCAAAGGCTTTTTCATAGTCCGCAAACGCTAAGCATAATGGCAAATTATACTCTTCAGTCTTCTGTATAACTTGCCGCAACGTATGTATGTGGTCTATGGTACTATAGCCTCTTCGGAAACCGGCTTGTTCGGGAGGCTGGAAGTCATCAAGTCTGTGTTCGAGACGGTTCGTGATGACCCTTGAAAACAGCTTATAGACATGGCTCAGAAGCGTAATGGGTCTGTAGTTCTTCAATAGGCTGTTATCACCTTTTTTGAAGAACAGTACCACCTCGCCTCTGCTCCACGTCTCAGGCGTTTTGCCCTCGGACAAGACAGAATCAAAAAGTTTCTGGAGGACTTTAAGTACCGGTGTTCCACCCGCTCTCAGAAGCTCTGAAGTGATTCCGTCTTCGCCCGGCGCCTTATTATTCTTAAGCTGCTTCAGGGCCATCCTAATCTCGTACAGACTGATGTCCGGGATATCTTCGGTATAGTGTCGGGACAGTTTGGCTCTTGGATCTCCTACCAAGCTGTCAACGGGCTTTGCGACCGAAGTGTATAGCTGTTCATAGAACCTCTCGATCTCCCCTAAAACCTCTGCTTTGGTCGACGCTATGCTGTCATCTTCCCGTTTCAGCTTCGTCAGCTGGCTTTGCCCAATAGACTTGTCCTTTGCGAACACTTTGGAGCCTTGGTTTCGCTCAATTGTCTCCTTAACACGGTTAGTGTTAAAGAGACGCAGATCGTGGCGCAAGGACTTAGATATACGTCTATTGAGCTGCCTATAAGACTCGGCGTCGTCGGGAGATTGCAGCTGTAACGAGCGTCATTCAGCCATGAGGTTTAAGGTTTGATCAGCCAATTTCTGAGGCCTATCTTTACGACGGGGTCTAAAAAACTTAGACCCTACCGTGCGTACAGCTTCTACTAGCCCGTCGTTGATCTCGTCCACTGATGCTAAGTTCTCAAGGCAAGAAAAGCGGTTAGTGAGCTCGAGTTGAAAGCTTTCGGAGTTTTGAATATGGGCATTGGTAGGTCGGAGCGTAGACTTCATCAGACTGGACCTTTCTAACTTAACGTTAATATTTAGTGAGCCTCGTACAAGTCGGTGATCACTGCCGGTTTTAACCCTGTTGATCACCGAGACATCACTAAATATCCATTTCTTGTCGGTCATGATGAAGTCTATCTCATTTCTAGTGGAACCATCGGGGCTCATCCAGGTCCATTTCCTGTGAGGCGGCTTCTGGAAGAAAGAGTTCATCATAAAGAGTTCCTCTCTCTCCAGGAAATCGGCCAGCCTCTGTCCCCTAGGGTTCCGTTGCCCATACCCAAATTGCCCCACTCTCAACTCATCACCGCTTTTCTTTCCCAACTTTGCGTTGAAGTTAGGTTTCGGAAGTATGTATGGCTCTACTAACGTCCTCATACATAGCCTCTACTTCATCATCCGAGTGTGACGAGGTCGGTGCGTATACCTGAATGACCTTCAGCGAATATCTTTTAGATATTCTGAGTATTAGGTATACCACCCTGCTCGACACACTGTCGATGGTTATGATGTTGTTTACGAGGGACTTGTGAACGAGAAACCCGACACCACCTTGGGACTGTTGGTCGCCCTCCCGGTAGTAGAGCAAGTTACCGGACTTCAGGGTTACGGTGTCCTCCCCCTCTCTACGGACTTCACATAACCCGACAATGTCCCAGCGTAACCTGCTCAGTTCCTCTTCCAGCTCGCAGATCTTCTCGTCAGTCCTCAAAGTGCGTATGTTGTGTGTTACCAGGGCCAGTCGTCGTGGGGAGGGGTAGCCGGGCATCTTCCGGTGATTCTTAGCACCCCCTGCTCCGCCGTTACCTTGACTGCTACCCGCGTCAGGAACAAGGGAGCTGCCGGGGACTGGGGGCCTGGTATATATGTTGCTCGTCATGTATGTTAGGGGGGTTTTGCCATACGCGCCACGCTTGGCAGGCGGGTTGGCGCGCGCAGTTTTTTTGTTTTTGTTTAGTGTTAGTAGCCGGTAGATGCTGCTGCCCATCTCCCGGTGTATTCCCTTAGCAGGCTCGTACTGCAACCACGGGACGATATGGTGGGGGACTATTCTAAGGCCGGTCACCCCACGGCACTATATACTACAAAAAAATTATTAATTCATAAGTAAAATTCTCTATGATATATCTAATTTATATTAAATGTTGCAGCTCACAAAAATGCCACGCAGTAAAGATGAAATAAAGGTGAAAAAGAAACTCGCAGAACGTAAAAGAATGGAAAATATAAGAAAAATTTGGAATACAATTTTTTTATAGAAATTTCTTGAAAATATTAAGGTACCGGGCTGTTGTCCCAAATCACAATAACATTATACTTAAAACAAAGATTTTTTTTGTATTTTAGAAACCCATTGGCATTTTTTCAAAGTAAAAAGTAAGTGGAAAAACTTTTAAAAATATTTTAACAATATTCTCGAATTTTAAATTTTCAACGAGTAAATTCTACGAATGCATATGTCATTATTATTATTCGTCTTAATAACGTGCGAGCGAGATAGTCTTGGCACTTGATTTCACAACTTAGCCATAATTAATAATTTTATTTTACTAAGGCAGCATAATGTTGAAAGTGCCCTTTAATTAAAGTTTATCTCAATTCTCATACTTTATTATTAGTGTATTATAAATACACTAATGCAATGTGATTGTTTTTTTAATTAGAATTAAAATTGTTTAAAATTGAGACTGATGTCAAAAGTGTCATTATTAGAATAAGTTTTTACTTCTGTGATTTTCAAATAAAGATAGTTAATAGTTATGTGAGTTAATAAGTAAACAGGACTGATTAGACGGTTAAAAAAATTAACAGAGTAAAATATTACGTAGCAATTATCCTAACTTTGTAGCTCCTTACATATTTTGTATTATTATGTTAGAATAAGTTTGTACTTCTGTGATTTTTAATCATTATGAAAGGTTATATTATATAATAATAGCTCTATCAATAAGTATATTAAATAGGAACCATTAATTAAAATAAGCAACATAATGAAACAATATTAGTAACTTTTTTGTACTCAGAATTAAATTATAATATGCACAATAGTTACACTTTTTGTTAAATAATAATATTCTCGTATCTTCATATTATTCAATAAACATATTATTGTTTGATATTAAATGATTAATTCACATAAAACATTTAGTTTTTAATTTTTATTCCTGTTTCTGATTCATCTGTAACAAATTCTGATTCATATGGGCACAAAATATTTGAACGATCATATCTCGAAAACTACTTTATAGAAATGAGTCCCTCATTCACATATATGTTTTTTAGGATACCTATTTTCATATAAACATGTGTTACAGGGCTAAAAGTGAAATTAAATTTTGACCATAGGAATCAGCCGAAGAACGCAATTTCGAAGAAATGTCCATAATATTATGTAATTTACAGACAAATATTACCTGTAAACTGCTAAAAATGTACTGAAATGACAGTCATGAAATTTCCAGTTTACTGACCTACATTTCTAAAACAGCTATTAACGTATATGGCACTGGGCTATGGGGGCGGGTGTCTCACATTGCACAGCACATTAAGCCCAATATGGATTTTATGACCCACGGGGTCATAAAATGCATAATGAAACCGAAATGTAAATTCCACGTGAGATGTGCTTTTCGCGGAATTAGAAAAGCAACAAAGGTGGAATTTATGTACCTAGGAATCTATGTAAATTAAAAGATGAAATACCAGTAATCGATATCATATTTAACAAGTAAAATTAAAGACATTTTAATCATACTTGTAGTATTGTTAGCCAATAAAATAGACTGGTTAATATAGTACAACTAACAGTTGTGGATAATTTCAAGTAAAAACAGACATTTCTGAAATTTCGTATATTAAATTCACACTGACATAGATTGATAACGTCCTTTTATAAAGTCAGTTAAAAATAAAGCAAGGTCTTAGAAGGTTACAAATAACCATCTAAAACTATTCAATACAATTTAATTTCTTTTGCTTACCAAGCCTCAACTTTATACATAAAACCAAGTTTGCTTAGAACTTGTTTTTAAAAAACTTAGAAAAAAGGTTAACTACTAACTACACAAATATTTACAAATTATGACTAGAACTATAGGTTTAACAATAAATAATTATACATTTTCAATGCATTAAATAATACTTAAAATCAGCTAAATGCTCATTTACAATGTTTAATCGTTGGCATCGTATATGGTAACAGTAGGTATAACTAGTATATATTTTTGAGCATTATTCACATAATATTGGTAGGTTACATTATTGGGTTAACTTATTTGGAAAGGCTGAGGTTAGGAGCTATTGAATATTAAACCAGTTTTATTGGCGATTTATTAATCGCCAATAAAACTGGTTTAACTGGTTCTGGTGGCCCTATTGGGCAAAACAGCATCTTATAACGCATAAAAATAATTATAATTCATTTATCGAGCAATACTTATTTTAAACATCCATCTATTTTGTCCTATGTTGCGCCTATCACTCGGTATACACTAGAATCTTTTATTTTTCTTTGTTTCATCAATAATATAGTGATAACTAAAATCAATCTATTACAAGTTAATTACAAAATACAGCTTACGTCAAATACAGCTTAATTGCTTTACAAAATCTATTTACACGCGCGTTTCGCGACAAACATTACAGAGCGAGTAAATGAACTATGCATACTTATTTGTTATTTTTTTTTGGCGATTGCCAATAACGATATAAAAATTACGTGTATCTTTAGTCTATACACCTTAATAATACCTAAACTGATACAATTATCCCATCAAAGTCAACCAACCGCCATCTGCCAACAATTTTTTAGTGTCTAATGGCCCAGATAAAAAAGAAAGGGCGAAAAATGGACGACGACACTTTTTCTCGTTCTATCTGTTTCTATATTTGAGTCGCGTCCGCCCGTTCCCCATCTTGGTGATATTATAAAAGATCTAGTCTTGTGGAGCTTACCCCTGCAAGCCATGCAGAATGTACAATATGGATGAACAATGAACACGCAATGGACAATTTGGTTAATCCACGATTTAACCTTAACACTGTAAATGTACCCGTTTAATTATCATCCAACATAAACTAGTTCAGCACACTTCGTCAGCTTTATAATCACTAGTTTGAACACCAATCAACACTAATTACTTTGTCTTTGTCTAGTTTTAGATTGTATCGAAAGTTGTTGTTATTTTTCTTAGGTGGCTCATTGTTCCGGGACGCACTTTATAGGAAATGTTCACACATCACAGGCGCGTTCCCTTGTTTGATTCGTCCTCAAGGTATCGACGTTTTTGCCCTGCAACAAAAGAAAAGACAATAATTATAATCTCCTTAGTTATAAAATCTAGCATGGTTAGGATATTGTCTACCATTAAGTGGCATTGGGTGGTCTTAACTTTTATCTATGTCTCTTAGATTTTTTTTGTCGGATTAATAGGTTGAATTGAGACTTGTTATGTATTTTTTGTGTCCATAAAGTAGATTATAAAAAATATTGGACACGTTTTTTTTGCGAACAATACATACAACGAAACGTAGCAATAATAATATTTGAAAATTTTGACATTGTCAACATCCCTATTCCTCAAATTTAGTTTTCCGTTTAGTACACACGGTATTGCGTTGCACAATTTCACCGCTGTATTTCATGCCTAGCCTTTGTAAACGGTAGGTACCAACTGGACCAATAAACTGGAGTAGGTACGTAACACATAGGTGTACAAATGTCCGTGATAAATAAATACGCTCTGATTCACCTCAACAACTACATAGCCTGGGGCGACCCAGGGCTAAAACCGCTCGGCAGACAGATTTCCTTTTTCATATTGGCGGAATTCTATACATGGTTACTATACCAATTTTACTAAAGGTACAGTAAGCTTTGAGCTGTGTTTAAAAATGTAGGTAAACGATGAAACTGGCATCTAAAGAAGATTAGAATCACTATCACTACGTATTATAAAACAAAGTTGCACCCTGCGACTGTCTATATATGCCTAAATCTTTGAAACTACGCAATGGTTTTGATACAATTTTCATTAGTTGATAGAGTGTTTCAACAGAAAGGTTTATATGTATAATACATGCATAATATAGTAGAAAAACACTGATAATTTTCTATTAAGCGCGACGAAGTGCGCGTTGGTCCACTAGTAGTCTCTAAAACCCTTAAAGGAAGGAAACAGTAAAAGTGAACTTTGACTAATTACGTGAGTAAAGTGAGTAATATGTTATTTCTCAAGGCAAAAATATAATATCAATACATGAAGCTTTTGCTCAGCAGTGAGTTATATCGGTTCCACTGCTGGGCAAAGGCTCGAGGTCGGGGACATTTGAAATTAATAACGATCTTAAGCTCGCGGCTTTGCCTTTGCGTGATAAAATCCTTTCTTAGCGGAGATCTACGTCATAAAACCTATCTGTGTTCCAAATTTCAACCCATTCCGTCCAGTGGTTTAGGCTGTGCGTTGATAGATCAGTCAGTCAGTCTGTCACTCTATCCTTTTATATATTTAGATGATACAAACATCATGGCGGCAGCTATGATACATTTTACATTCGGTCAAAGTTGTCCAAGCTTTACTAGACGACACGTAACACGTACGAAGTCGCTAATATGTGGTTAGATATAAATCGCCACAGTTGAATCGCAGACTGATACCTTTTCAAACTTTGCCCAATGTTGTTGGCAACTTGTCGCGTGACGACAAATGTTCCCTAATGAATGGCAGACAGTAACTTTAGGCGCGGATATGAAACTTTAAGTTGGTTTATAAATTCAGTAGCATAATATAGTAGGCGAGCAAATTAAATACAATTGAGCCTGAGAAGAAGGGGAAACTTGGGGCCTCCGGTCACAGTAAAAACATTGTTTACCGTACTCCCGTCTTCTTACTTCTAGCCCCCGTCTTTGAAGTAAGTACTCTATTTGCCTGTCGCACATTCCTAAGCTATAACTTCGAAACTTTAGCTTTTGCTTGAGCGCCTATTGTGTCTAGAAATTTGCCACCAAAATACTAAGGAACTGTGCCTAAGTAAATATTTGGGGGTAAGCCCCCAAATATTTACTTAGGGACACTGTAATAGATAGAATAATAAACAGTGACAAAAAGCTGTCGCACAGCAATAGGAAAGTAAGTCATCGGTGTTTTGTGACTGTAATATCATACACTGTTCAAATTGCTAAAGAAATTAAATTTAAATTATCTCAGAGCTAAATATTGTAACTTAACCATACGAAATATTTTAATAGAAACGCGAGCTGATAAAAAATAAAACCGGCTCCTTTAAGCCGGAAACACATTATTAAAACGCGACGTGACGCCACGCGACGACACTCGTTCGGATTGGGCCGTGGCGTTACCACACCCGGCCGGATTGGTCCGTGGTGTCACGTGACCTCACGCCACCCAATCCGGGCGGCTGACGTCGCGTGGCGTCACGTCGCGTTTTAATAATGTATTTCCGGCTTAAAGGAGCCGCTCAAGTGATATTTTTAAACCACCGCTAACTCTGTTTTGGCTCGATGACTCCCACACACTTTTTCCAGTAAATAACATTGTTTAAATTCAAAGTAGGTTTTACTTACTGAAGTGTTTCAAGGCTATTCAATATAATGTTCTATAGACATTGAATGTTTTTAACGTTCACCACAACAATCTGACTTGTTAAAAGATAAATATTTTGTATACCTATATTATAATATATTATTGAACCAATAGAGAAAGTTACCGAAAAAACTGAAAAAAAGATTAAAAAACAAACCCATAAAACTAAAAAAAGTAATAAAGAAATGCTTTTTCGTCTGAGCAAGAAAAATGTAAATATGTACAATGTACAAGTATAAAAGGAAACCGGAACCTATCAACATCAACACACAGCTCAAGCCAAGTAACTCTACGTATGTATGTGTCTCATTGCTGAAAGGATTGTGTTGAAATTTGGCACAGTTGTGGCGTAGACATCTGCTAAGAAAGGACTTTTCATTGCAGGCAAAGCTACGAGCATAAGAAATATAAAGTTTGAAAAGGTGATAAAAGCTTTCAGACAAGCTTTTATTTTATACTACAATTTCTTTAAAATTAATAATTTTTCCTTAATTAGAAGTAGAAATGTGAAAAAGTGAGTCTAATTAAGGTGTTTAATTGACTCGTTCGTCAACCTTCAGACCTTTCAAGCTAATTCTCATTAAAATCCGTATTCTGTTAACTAAATACAGGTAGACGGGCAAATGTATTCGTACATAATATTTTTCTTACTTAATACTCTGTAAGCTGCTATGCAATAAAGATTCTAGTAATATAGGCTTTGTAATATTAAAGGCAAGAAAAAAAATCTCTTTCTAAAATAATTAAGCTTAACTAAGAGCAACACACAGCTTCATGTTAAAAAAATCTTTCTTAGAGAATGTTTATTAAGAATTTATTTACTTTTCATTTACATTAAAACAAGCTCAACGCGAAATTTCAACCCAATCCGTTCTACGTTTTATTTTTCTAACCGTGCCTTGACAAATCAGTCTAATAAGTGCTTGTTCTAATTGGAACGCGCGAGTGCGGGCGCGGGCGCGGGTGCGGCAGACTTTGCTTACACCGCACGTGCGTTTGTACGTGAACACTTTCATAGCACGTCGTATGTTTAATATTTCGCGCACGCGCCCGCGCCCGCGCGTTCAACGTGAACAAGCCCTAATAAGAGATCTAACTGGCTGATAATATGTATATTCAGATGCTTAGTAATGATAATGAAACAAAGTCGTTATTGCATATGTACATATTTACTTACATCTTACTAATATTATAAACGTGAAAGTTTGTAAGAATGGATGTTGGGATGTCAGGATGTTTGTCACTCTTTCACGCCTAAACGGGTGGACCGATTGAGCTGAAATTTTGTATAGAGATAGCTTAGACCCTGAAATAACACATAGGCTACATAAGTACTGCGGGTAAAATCGCTGGGCGCAGCTAGTAATACATAAATATACATGTGTAGCAAGGCAAAGCGCGTATATTAATACGCGGTGCAGATGATCAAGCACGAAATCGGCTCGACATGTGACGTACCTACGTGTTAAGGAGTGGAATATTACAACGATTGAGAGGCACACATACGCTCGACTGATCGACTCGATAATGTACCTATATCACACTAATATTAAAAGATACAAATAAGAATCCTATTTCTAAATAAAGGCAAAAAAGTAAAGAGCCCTGGTCTGCTGACTGACTGTTCTTTCAACGCACTGACTAAACAGTGGAGCGCATTGTGCATTGTTGTTGTGTTTGCCGGGGGTAGACTTCCTTTGCAGGAGGTCGTCTAAATAGGTGGATATCCCAACAGTGCCAGTTATTCTACCGCCTGAGCAGTGATGTGCAAACATTACTGTGCTCCGGTAGGAGGGCACTGTAGCTAGTGAAATTACTGGGCTAAAGAGTCTTAACATCTTATGACTCTTAAGTAAGAAGCGTTGGTGCAGTGCTCCTAGAATTTCACATAATTGTGAAATCCTAGGTAACACACTGTACTGATTATGGGTAGCGTTATCTCTTAACATCAGGAGAGCGTCTTGCTCGTCTTCTACTTTATCACATAAAAAAAAATTGTGGGAATGAGTTGAAATATGGAACACAGATAGCTTTATGACGTAGACCTCAACTAAGAAAGCATTTCTCCAAATGGGCAAAGCCGCGAGCATAAGCTAGTAATATTTTAAACGGTGCTATGGGTTATTGCCCGAAATAAATCAATTTTATTTTTAGTTTCATTTTATTTATAAAGGTTAAAGGTTGTATTGTTGTTTGTTTACGTTTACGCCTAAATGGTTAGACGGATTGTTTGGACGTTGGTATGTTGATAGCTTAGGTTTAGATCAAAGGCTATTTTACAGCGGGGAAAAACATTGTACATAGCTTATAAAGAATAAAAAATATTGCCAAGAGGGAAAAAATTTGCACATGTTGGCACAAAGGGATCAGAGTTGTCTGGTAACCACGTTAACATGGACAGAAGAGACAAAAGAAGAAAGTAAAATGCAAGTCAATATGTGTGTTTGTTACTTTTATATGCCATAACGGTTTAAAATATCATTTGTTATGAAGAGATACTTTAAAACCTGGAATAACTCATAGAGCATTTTTTCAATAAAATCGGCTCAGTAGTTTCATAGATATAAATTAAAATCATCTCAATTTGCTTGTTGAAAGTTTTAAGTAAGCTAAGGGTTCAAATTTATCAAGTAGAAATCTTTAGAACTTACTAATATTATCATCGTGAAAGTTTGTAAGAATGTATGGATGTCTGGATCTCTGGTTGTCTGGATGTCTAGATGTATGTTTGTTACTCTTTCGAACCTAAACGGGTGGACCGATTGAGTTGAAATTTGGTATATAGAGATAGCTTAGATCCTGGAATAACACAAAGGTACAACGGGTAAAACCGCTGGGCGCAGCTAGTAACTCAAACACATAAGGTTCTATGACTAAAGCTAGAGAGCTAAAGTAGCTTTAAAGAGCTGAACTAACACGTGCGTCTCAGCCTCGCTTATTGAAAGCAAGGTTCGTTTCAATTTTTACTTGTTCTTAAAAGGTAATAGACACATTAAGGCTCACCCCATTTGTCACAAAGGGCCAAACATTTCCTGTCTTCCTACATCCGATGTGCCAAACGGGATGCGTGACGTATGAAGAAAACGTGACGAGCCTCACTAAAGAAAGAGGCTGATATTTTCAATATTGAAGGAAACTTCACTGGATTATGGAATAATGCTTTTCAATCAGACATTCGTTATCCACATGAGTTGTTACATTGTTTTATAAAACATTTAATGGTAAAATTTGGTAGAAATTTTAATGGTAGAAAATTAGTAGAAATTTCAATGGTGAAAAATTGATAGAAATTTTAATAGTAGCATTTGGAAGAAATTTCAGTGGTAGAAATTTGGTGTAATAATTTTAATGGTAGAAAATCAGATGATAGAAATATAATTGATATAAAATGGAATGGTAGACAAATTAAATTTATTCTAGAGATCAAAAATAAAGTATGTTTTATTGTGTATTTTTGTATTGGATGTATAAAATTGTTTGGTAGTTGTAAATATGGAGTATGGTTTAATAAAGTGTTATCTAATCTCAACATAGTATGTTATTTATTGTTATCATTAAGGTTTTCAATTTTATTTTAAAATAACTTTGCAGCGGGTAGCACCGCGGGCCGCAGCTAGTTGTTCAATAAAGCGTGTTTATTCTATATTTGAAGCACCTTCATAATTGGCCAAAGAAACTTCTGCGTGATGATCAAACTTGTGCCTCAAAAACTAAGCAGCCTTTTTTATTTAGATTTAGATATGATTTCTGAGTATTTTAAAGTTTTAGATGATAGGTTATTTTTAAGGTATTTTAATTTATGTTTTTCTTCTCAATAAATGATTTATTTAATTCTAAGCCAAACATGTATTCGTAAACATATATTTATTCAAAAAATAAAGCCCTGTAAGATTTGTACATTATTCTCACAAAGGTACTCTGAATGGACGGTAGCTTGAAATAGAATTACTAGGACTTGACTTTGTAAAGGCTTTTTGCTTCATACAATGAATTTATTTCTATTTATAGAATGCCAAAGATGAAAGAATATTATTAGCTACAAAATAAAATGTGGGTGGCAAAGATGAAAATGTATTATAATATCTACATAAGATTACAAATAAATAGGTAACAACAATTTACTCGTTCTTGTAATAAGTAGTTTGTTATAATTCACTAAGTATACCCCTATACTATTTAATTAAGAAAAATCTTCATTGGTTTATATATTAGACTAGCTGCGCCCAGCGGTTTTACCCGCAGTACTTATATAGCCTATGTGTTATTCCAGGATCTACGCTATCTCTATACAAAATTTCAGCTCAATCGATCCACCCGTTTAGGCGTGAAAGAGTAACAAACATCCAGACATCCAGACATCCTTTCTTACAAACTTTCACGTTTGTAATATTAGTAAGATTACGAGTATATAAGTGACAGAACAAAAATAATAATAGAAAGTGGGATAGAATATCGCCAAGCACCAAAAAACGAAGAAATTATTGAACGATGAAGCACAAAAAACAAAGCATCAGTGATTTAAGATGGCCGAAATATTTATCCCTTATTCACATTTGTATAACATTGCCAAAGCCTAACCAAATTAAACTGCGAAGTCAAGTAAATTAGCAAAAAGCTAACTGAATCTTCTCATACTTTCTGCAGAGTCTGTGAACTGTTATCTTACACTCATAACCAGTTTTGAGGCCCGTTTGCATAACACGAAGGCTACTAAGCTCCAATTAAGACGCTCGTTAAACCCGGCGCTGTGTAAATCGGCAACATGAAACTCTGTCTGATCCGCTGAGCCTAATGAACTGTGAAATTAACTAACCTTCATAGCACAAGCGAAATGCATGCGACTATGTGTGACGCTGTTATAACATTATCGAATGTCGGAAAATAGGAAAACTTTTTATAGTGGCTTACTTAAGCGTATCAATAAGATATAAATTACGAATATATCGCCATTTTGTGGAATAATATCTAAGAAGCTTCCTTTTCCTTACCTTTTTACTGTTATTCTGAGAAAAGGCAAATATTATGCTCTGAACATCTAAACTGAACTTTCCACAATATTAATATAAGCTTGCAAAGGTTTAAATTTGTAAGTAAAAGAATCATTTTGAATTTAATTTTCATGGAATACATTTCTTCCGATGCGATGACAAAAACATGAAACCTTAATCTTCCTATCAGACCATACTCGTATTTAATATAAAATCACGGCCTTATTACATTTTCACTTTACTCTCGATATTGTCCCAAAAATAAGAAACCCTATTTTCGATACCCACAACATAATTGAGATCCTGTTATTCTAAATAAATACACGATGTTATTACAACGGCCAATATTAAGTAATATCGGGAGAAACAAAACGGATCATACATAATGAAATATCAACATGTGTTTGGAATTACTTTCAGAATGTTGAAAATATACACGTTATAAGACAAATACTACGTAAACAAGTGAAATTTTAATCACAAAATCGAACACTTTAAGCTTGTTTTTAATTAGTTTTAACAGCGTTATTAACGGTTGTCGCGCGCTCTCTCGCACTATTTGACAAATTTTGAAATATAAATTCATAGAATTAATTTATTGAAAATTCCTCAAGATCAGCCCTGCATAATATTATTGCATTTTAAAAGTGTTTTCAATTATAATCGAGTGTGAGCCGCACGTTTTGATTTAAAAACTACTAAACCGATTTTTATTCAACGTGTCAGCCCTAAGTTCTACATAACGAATATTTAATTTAATCCAATCTGTAACTTCGAAAAAGATCTTTGACATATTACACTACTACATACAAACTCTTTTGAAATGTACATCTTAGAGCTTAAGAGTTAATTAAAATACCGGTTGTACCATAAAAGTAAGGCCCTATAACTAATAGGGCCTTCCTTTTTATGATCACATATTACAATTTGTGTAATTTATAGGTAAAATTACCTAAAAATAAAAATAAAATAAATATTTCAGGACGTTTCACACAGCGCCACTTAACCCCAAACTAAGCAACTTAATGCTTGTATTATGGTGGTTAAGATAACGGATATAATACTAATATACTTTTCTTTTGTAAATACATACTTATAATAGATATTGAAAACCAGATATTGAGACCAGAAACAAATACCTGTGGATCACACAAACATTTGTCCCATACGGGAATCGAACCCGCAACCTTCTGCGTTGCAGGCGGGTATTAGCCCACCGCGCCACAGAGGTCAAACCTACCACCTACCATACCCACCACGTACCTAGCATATTAACTGTTACGTCAGTTAGCTAAACACTTTCTAGTACACTCATTATGTATCAAGTTTTATGTTCTACGCAAACACGGACCATAGACATACGACAACATGTAAACAATACGAATATGTGGACTACAATGTCCAAAGAGAAGGCGAAATTTTGTGACTTTTTTTTTATTATTATTATTCTGTCACCATTCCTTTGAAATTTATGATTAAATAATCGCGCTGTAAAAACTAATCACTACAAACAATAGTATTTTACACGTACGTGCGTTATCGCTCTTAAAGTTTGCACCAAACTTTATTTTACTGTAATTTATAGATATTATTGGAATTAATTGTGAACATCTAGCACGCGGTAGCGAGTCAAGCCAAGTTCAAGCAAAAGAACTGGCGACCGCACCGTGTGTATTATTTCTACTTAAAAGGTTGTAATGTTTCTATTTAATTCAATTAATCTAAAAAGCATTTGCTAAGATTTCTATTTACCTTCAAAGAGCTATTTATATTGTTATTAGAAATTAAATTACGTTTTGTTAAAAATGCCTAATGGGTTGAAACATTTTCACGTGAAATTCTCTTGTTTTTTTTGTTTGTCAGCTTTCACCGTCCATGGTTTTTACAGACATGCTCGTAATAAAAAAAAAAGAACAAACCTTTCGGCGATGCCGTTTCGTATTTAAATTATTTTGAGTAAATTTTGTCTCTTAATTAAATACATAATTGAGATTTATGTTTTTACGGAACAGTTTCCTCTTATTACACGATTAAGACAGCTCTTGTACCTACGTAATAAGTTTCTATTCTTTGGCACTAGGCCGCATCGTCCACCCCGTCTTTAATCCACAAGTGGCTCGATCGGGCCCCATACGCGCATCCGAATTTGAACATTATTTTAAGGCAGCTAAAGCTAATAGAGGCCATTTTGTTTTGAAGCGGAAGATGTTTCCTGGAGTAGTATGCGATAGTTTATATATTATACCAAAATACGTAGCGTAATAGTAGTTATGTACTAAAGTGAAGTGGGTACACTTTGGGTTACATGGTACGGTGCGGCCTTTCGCACCCGAAAATATTCCTGAATATCTTCTCTTAAATATAATCTAAAGTTATTAAGGTTAAATAATGTTCACATCGATTAATCTACTAAAAGTCTACCCAACATTTCTGTATTCGACGTCTATCACTGTAGGTTTTTTTAATAGTGGGAGAAGAGCCGAAACACATGAAATTACCGCAATGCTCGACTTGGTGTGCTAATATCTTCTGAAATGTTACAGTTAGTTTTTTTACACATTTCTTTATAGTACCTACCTAAATATCCAATAACAAATGATAATATTATTTTAGACAAATAAATTTAAAAATCTTCGCTTTAAACCTAAAAATTTGATTAGTTATTTAGAATTTGGTAACTTCGTTCGCGCCGTAAAGCCGTAAATCTGCTCGTTCATGTGTTTCAGCCCTTATCCCTTAAATGGACAATGTTGTTTTTAAACAACATACTAAACATCACAGATAAAATTGACCTTCTTTTAAGTTCTTTCTTTTAAGTTATTGTTGTGACGATATCTGGTACATTAAGCAATGAACTACACAGTAATTAATAAATCTTGAGGATGATCTTGAGGATATAATTGTTAACAAAACGAAAATCGTGAAACAAAAATCGTCCATTTAAGGGTTATGCATCAAGCAGTAAGCGTTAGTAATGGAAAGAAGGTACTTACATATTACTGCTCTAGAAACTCAGCTGTACCTTTTTATCTTTTCCGTACACCTGCAGAAGGGAAACAAATTCAGGGCTCACGATCAAGACGCGCATTAGTGTTAAGACATTTAGAGCATGATGGGTTTTTTATAAATGCATGAATGTTAATGATGAGCGATGTAAATGGACTAAGGGCTAAGCTCTATTAGTAAAAGCGTAGCGAAGTACTATTGAAATAAAGCGGCAGACTCGAAATATGCTAAGTTCTCCCTTCAATGTTTGTATAAATACGAGTCTACAGGCTTTTTATTAAATTAGGCACGTGCAAAAAAACGATGAATTCTATGGAAGTAATTTTACAGATCTTATGGAATAAATTAAGACTTGAAAACTTTATGAAATCTCGCAAATGCTCGGAAAGGTTTGCTTTAGGCTTTTTCATATTGCATTCGCTAACAGATCTCCAGAATGTTCACAATTCGAAGCCTCTGGCTATATGTGCAACTAGAGACTTTACCGGAATTCTCTCTGGCACTCACCGCTTAAGGCGATTAGTAACAAAATATTCGGAATTTGCCATTCAAAATAAACACACAATATTTTTTATTTGTTAAAACTAGTAATTGGCCTTTAGTTTCTTGTATGTATAATTTTGTTAGCCGTAACTTTTCCTCAATTGTAAAATAAATAAAAATAAAAAATTATATTTATTAATCCTTAATATATAAATAAATCTAATTCTTAATTTTATTCTTCTTTCTAGCTCATTTGCCAATATTATAACCAAACAGACATAACTCAGAGCGATATTATTTTTGCCCACTTTACTTTTTTCAATTAAAGTTTCAAACCATTTTAAGATTTACATGATACAATAAAGGTACCTTACTACGTTATTCAATGACCTCAAAATCCCTGTCCTAAGAGTCTCTGTGAGCAAACCGAAGCATATGGTTTTCTCGGCATAAATCAAATCGACAGTAATTTTCACAACTGGTTCTCTCATTCTGAACACGGAACGGAACCCCCGTTAAAGGCATGTCGGCGATAAAAAGGCGTCAGACTAATGCCTCACACATTTTGCTCAATTGAAGAAACGAGCCTTTCGTAAACAGAACTATTTGTTTGTACATGCTTACACCTACCTAACGTCTCATAATGGAATTACATTGATTCAAAGGATTTCGAATCCTTTACCTCAAATTATAATGGATTTGGTAATTATTACAGGTACCGTAGCGTATTCTGTTTCTAGTAGAAACTGATTTTACAACTTAATATTGGTTTTACGTACGATAATATAGCCATTCTAGTTTATAATCATAGATTTATTTAAATTTTATAAGTTATCTAAAATATATTTTATTAATTTCAAAATTAATAACATTTAAATTACATTATAATTAAGTACAATAATTCGGAATCTAATTAAGGCTTATTTAATTAGTGAGGACATTGTAATTAGACATTATTAAATCCATCGATGAATATTTTACGCTTTGACTGGCATATTTTACCGAAATAAAGAAATCATCCATCGATCGCAAGTTTCTAACTTTTTTAACGGATGTCTATGTCAAATATTTTTCTTTACCAAATCAATCAGTAACGCTTTATTTTTATAAATTTAGATAAGGTGCATAAAGGATACATTTAATAAATAAACTTACGTGTTAATGTTGTGCGAATCAGAGTGAGAAGCCGTTGGAGGCAGGAACCGGACAAGCGGCGGCCGCAGCAACATCTGCCTGAAGGTCTGTCTGAACTGCCGTGAC
Source organism: Hemithea aestivaria (assembly GCA_947507615.1). Classification (NCBI taxonomy): domain Eukaryota; kingdom Metazoa; phylum Arthropoda; class Insecta; order Lepidoptera; family Geometridae; genus Hemithea; species Hemithea aestivaria. The sequence goes on along the minus strand of OX382339.1, from coordinate 9,698,880 downwards.
ATCGAGCAGTACAACACGAAGTTGATCGACCCGTTCAGCAGCGCCAGGAAATCCATCATATCCCCAAACAAATTGTAACATTTTGTAAAGAAACACCACCCCATCAACCCACTCAACAACCCTAATATCCCTTGCGGCAACTCTGTTACTAGAAACAGTAGTAAAACGGCAAGCAACATCTTTGTTGTTCTGTCCGTTCTTTTGTCAGCTTTATGTTGTCTTTTCACCATCTTTTCTGCCGCGGAACAGTTGTTGTAGTTCCGTAAGTTTTTCTGATGTTGATTAGCACTGTACAGCGCTCGGATGAGCCAGATACTTATAACTGTTAGGATGAAACAGGGAAGCAACTTGATGAGGACTGCGTGCACCCAGAAGTTGACTTGGTAAAGAGTCCCGTGGTGGTCTGAGTCTACGTGGTAAGCCGTGATATGGTTACCGTACCGATCCGTAGTCGGCTTCTCGTGAATATTGAACACCTGCGGAGCAAACAATAACGTTAATTTGGTTACTCGGTTGCGCCTTGTTTGTGATATGGCATTAATTGAATTTTAAATTATAATTGTGTGGAAATTGCTGAGCAACGTATTGTTCTGAACTACAAATTAAGTTAATACTGATGAAGTTAAAATAATTGAACAATATCGCAATAATATTTCGCGTGCTGAGCAGAAACAATACAATTATTATAAAATGCATGTTATTACATGTTCGTAAAGATGTGTGCTTTTGATACCTTTACGCCAATAGAGATGATTTCACATGAATATAGACTAGACCCAGGAATAACACACAGGTTATTTTCCAGCGGGCAAAATGCGCGGGCAAAGCTATTTGTTTTATAATAAGTTACAAGCATGCGCGTAGTTATTTTAGTTTAATTTGTATGTGATCCTAGGTTTGACATACCAGAGAAAACTTTAACCAATACATAAGCTGCAAATGTAAAAGGCCGTAAAGTTCTATTTCTATTTGTCTAAAAGGAAACTTACCATAAAAGTAGGGATGCAAAGTACCGGTGGCAATAAAAAACTGGTCAATATCGCGATGCTACACCGTCGCTCCGTGCACAATATGTGACTCTTGTCTGAGTATCTGAGACAAACAAAAATGAATAAGATAAACAACATTTTCGTGTTTCCTTCCTCCAAACAAAACCGTATTTTTAAGCGATCCATTTGGCCGCGTTCCGTCACCACACTCAGTGAAGTCAGGGTGGGATTTACCTACCCCCTACTACTTGATATGACAAACACCGCGTCGGCAATACCACTAATGTTGCAGACGTCTATAGACACCAGTATCCACTCACCGTCATGTCAGACGGCCCGGACTGACTCATAAACAGACCTTCTGTTTTAGACGGATCCGTTGTCACTAATATAGTCCAGTAAAAGAAGAAATGTGGATCGAAAAGTCGAAAGCAGAAAAACTAACTTAGTAACTTTGTTTGGACTAGTTAGGAGATAAACATACTAAAAGTCCCCACCCCTCCGAGGTGAGCCCGAGGGGGGGGAGGCCGAAGAAGGTCCCATTTTTAGATTTTTTGCTTATATGTCAACCGACTTTGTATGGAAAACTAATTTAAGCGTCTTCAAAATAGACCATGTTTGGAAGCTCATAGCTGGACAACGATTGAAGATAGATGAAAAGTGTCAAGGCCGAAGTTGTAGAAAATTTTATGAGGTTTAATAATATAGTACAACAAAATATCGTACAACGCACAGTTTTTGACATATAAGCAAAAAACCTAAAAATGGGACCTTCTTCGGCCTCCCCCCCCTCAGGCTCACCTCGGAGGGGTGGGGACTTTTAGTATGTTTATCTCCTAACTAGTCCAAACAAAGTTACTAAGTTAATTTTTCTGCTTTCGACTTTTCGATCCACATACCCTTTTTGGGCACTCATTGACTGGGCTAATATTATATACTATTTCTTATGTAAAACATTTCTATTTCTTCTATAAAACAATGACACTGGAAAACAAGTTTTCCCAATCAGTGCGAACTTATTTGTCGAGCCATCCAGTGATTACGTCCCACACCGAATGAAAAACTGCCGTTACTCATAATAAATGAACTTTTTATGATTACAACCATAAATAAGTGGAGACAAATTTGTGATCGGTATATTTTTTTTAGATAAGTTACTATTTTATAATGGTTAGAGGAGTTTCTGAAGACATTGAAATGTTAACCTCAAAATAATCCCAACATGTCATTCAAAAACAAAACTCACGCAATTGAGCGTGCCATTTTAAACTTTGAAGGAATTTCACTCCCAGTTTCAACACGCTTGTTTCTCCAGGGCTCTTGTTTGAAACAAAAGGTCAAAGGAATCAGGGAAGGGTCTTCAAATATTTCTCCCCAACGACGGTAAGACTCGAAATTCGGTGCTTTCTCATAAAGTGCTAAGTCTTAAGAGGGCGGCACGGCTGTCTTTATACAAACCCCGTCCCGCATTTCCTTTAAGATATTCCCGCTCGAGCAATATTTTTGTACATATCTTAAACCTGATCTTTGTAGTAGGTTTCCGCGATTTAAGTTATATTTTCTGCATTATAGTTATTAGGAATTTCCTTTTTCCAAAAATCTTTTTTATTACATTTATTACTAGCTTATGCTTGCGGCTTTCTCCGCATGACAAAATCCTTTCTTAGCGGAGGTCTACGTCATTTATGTTCAAAATTTCCACCCAATCCGTCCAGCGGTATAGGCTGTGTGTTGATAGATCAGCCAGTCAGTCAGTCAATCAGTCACTCTTGCCTTTTATATATTTAGATTTATTATGTGCACAACTTAGCAAAGATAATATTAATTACAAATTACTACAGTAAAAAAGTGATTAGTAACACTTTTGTAGCTACTAAAGTGTTCCCATTAATCAAACGGCGTCTCACCAAGTGATCGAAGAAAAACTTCTTTCACAAGCTTGCAAAAATAAATTAGGCACAATATTATCGTTAACAGATTTCACTACTTCTTTATTTTCAGTATAGTTTATCCCACTGTGGGCAAAGGTCTCCCTGAAAGGTTTCCCTGAGTAACAAATGAGATAATAAGCATTCACAAATATTGATAGAAAGCCCTTTATCGAAACACAAAAGCAAATGTACAAAAACAACTTAAAAATTAAAACAATATAAAAACTTTGTGGTACAACCAATGAGAAACCATACCAGTGAGAGTGTGTTACCAGTGTTATTGCCTGTTTTTTTTAAGATACGAGTACTTTTGTATAACGAAAGGGTACATCGCCCCCTTAAGTACCAAAAGCGTCCTTAAATAATCCTACTTTAGAAGAAACACAATTATTTTAAGTAAAAGTGTAAGGAACGGCTAATCTATAAAACCACAGTTTATAAGTCCATTTTAATTAGGTACCCTTAATTGTTTTTGTTGAAGATTTATGTAATCTGCTCTGAGAACCGAAGACATTTTAATTAAAATTAATTTAATATCTACATTTTAGGCCGTACGTATTTTAAATAACAAATAGACGGGCTATAGTAAAAGTAGAAAAAAAAACTTAGTAGGTACCGAGTACCGATGCGATTAAAGGTAAACAGTGATTTTTACGTACAGTTATTTCCTTCATTATATTATGTAAATCGTTTAAAGGACACAATCCCAGCTAAAAATCAATAGTTTCATCAGGAATCCAAAAAATGACATCAAAAAAGAATTTCCCAATTCAGTTCAAGCGTGTTTGGACTAAACGGCAAACATACATGAAAATGGTTAAAAATAAGATTCAACCTCACGGGTACCTATGTTTCCTTAGAAACAAGATATTTTAAGTGCTGAGAGAAATTCTAAAACAACCTCAAATATATGAAGAAGAACTCGAAAATTAAGTGTGCTTAAGTCCTATTTCCCTATAAATGATTTGCATAATTCACGTTTGGAAGCTCCTTTAATTATTTTTCTTCGAGGAAATTTAATAAAAGATTACTAATAAGCTTCGCCATATTATCAACATGCGAATGATTTTAAATAGACACAAAATATGAACAGAAATTAATTTCACAGATGATAAAAGCTTTCTGTAAATACTGGTACATTCCATACAAATGCTTTCATACCTCCAATTTGGTAATTTACGTTTCATTTATAGAAAATGAGTATGGCTTTATTATATCGAACAAGCATTTTGTAGAGGAATATTTGTATTCTACCTCTATAGAACAAATATCCTATATAAGGAAGATGCATCTTATAGAAGAATAATTAGAACCAACTGTGATAGAAATCCTGGGTGTTTGCTGACAGATTCAACGGTTGGAATTCTAACAAGTTTGTATTTTATTAAGGCAAAATTTAATTTTAAATCAGTTTACACTGCTCAATATTATGCATACCTTTCTCAATATTCTGTCATGTTTTGGTCCGGTAAAAAAAACAGCTAAGAAAATGACTTGAGTTAATGCTGATAATAAGGGCAATTAAGATGCTTACTATCACGAGTCTAATTATATTTGCTCGATTGTCATAAAAAATAAAGAACAATTAGCTGTATAATACTTACTTTATAGCAACGTATCTCCATATAGCAAGCGACAGCGTGAGGAATATTGACGCAGTGTGTAGGATCTGTGCGTAGTGCATGTGGAACAAAATGTACGTCGCCTTTGAATAACGGAAGTCCATCTCAGGAAGGACCTGCGAACAAATATACATATGTATGGACGGACAATGTGTGGATATACAATGGATAATTATATACCTAGTCAAAGTAGCGAGTCGCACGTGTACAAGATTGGTAAATACAAGAATAGAGTGCTTTTTTACCGAATCAATCGCGCATTTTAAAGTTAAAATATTTATACATTTTTAAAATATCATAATGTCCCATATTTAATTTCTTAATTAAATAGTTCTTTATTTCATGTGACCAATAAAATAATTTTAATTTTGGACATGAAGTAATTGTCGAATAAATTTAATTTAGTTCCGCCAGGTTCCGCGGGACTAATTTCGTGAAAAGCACTCTATAGTTTATATTCCTTGGTTGAGTGGTAAAACATAAAGGAGGTCTATAGTCTATGCCCAGCTGTGGGTGAAGAGGGCTGTGGATGATGCTGATGAAGTGCTCTTCGGACAAGCACAAGTACAAAATCCAAAGAATTCAAATCGCATAATACAAAAATAGAAGCACGTGACGTCGACTTTTAATATTGTCTATGATAAGATGCGATGTGTCCGAAATAATTGAAATGGTGATATTACTAAGCTTAAACAATCAACTAGATATTACCAGTTATCTTCTACACATTCGACGTTTTTATCTACATTACGTAGTTACTCTACTATTATACTACTACAGGATCAATAACTTGTACGATAACGACTGGCTGATTCGGTGGACTTCGAACCCTGCCTTACACTCAAAAATAGGTTATTATTGAGTGTTAGGTTATGTTAGGTTTAAATTTTCAGCTCAATAGGATACCGGGAAGTGGGTCAGATTAAACTTGCAATATTTGATAAAAGACAGACAGATAACAGACAGCTGTAAGTAAATATAAGCTTGTAAAATAAGAATAGTTATCCCTATTCTATAATGAAACTGGAAGTTGGCCATAGAAACTCCGTAATTAAACGACGCCCCCATCGAGTTTGGGCTCATTTGATTCATCTTGGCATACTTTGGAGCTGGGTGGTAATAATAAAAAAAGCTGGTTTTTAAAAAGATTTTTTTAAATGTCATTTGTTTAAATTTACGTAATCTGCACTCTATTTGTTCTCTTTATGTCTTAGACATTGTGCTTTATTTTTCTGGGGCGAAAAAAAGAAAACCCAAAAACTTACTGACTCTCCTCACAAAATATGGGCTCCTTATAAGATGTAAGTGCTCACATGCCCGCTATGCGCGCGGACCTTCACAAAGAAGATTGGCTACATTAGCCACATACGCGCACACGAACGCCAACAGAGGAGTTGAAGTTGTCGCCATGGCCGAAATCGGCCGGACTAGATCATCATCATCATCATCATCAAGTGCTCATTAAGTCGGGATTTTGAAAAGTTACCACGGTAACGCGATCAATATATAATATTACCGCTTAGATAGATTAAGATATTTTAAACCAGCTGCGCCCGGCAGTTTTACCCGGTGTACTATGCCTATGTGTTATTCGGGGGTCTAATCTATCTCTATACCAAATTTTAGCTCAAAGCTCTACCTGTTTAGAAGTAGTAACAAACACACTCACACACCCACTTACAAACTTTGGCATTTATTATTATATATTAGTATGAAGTGTTATTTACTATAAGTACCTATGTAGAGGTAGTTTATCCATAGACCACCATCTGGTCCTACTGCCTACTGTTCAGCAATAAAAAGCTATGAAATAATTAAAATATGAATATTGAATTGAATTGGAATTATGAATTGTTAATGAATTAGACTTAATCTTGGCGACGAAATAAATCTCGTTGTCTAGTCTTTCACTACTAAGAGAACATCGAATTAAATATTCGAATTCAAATGTTTACTCCGATAATCTTGAACAAGTTTATTGCTTTTTAATTAGAATTTTCATTTAAAACTACTGATAAAAGGTTTCTATAGTTAAGTATGTACAAAGTACTAATTAAAAAGCAATTAAGATTACGTTACCTACTTAAAAATGTTGATGGACTCCACAATCGCTACTTGAAATAACTTTTAGTAACTTGACTTTGTCACTCGAAGCTCTAAGCAAATTAGAATCTTATTAATACTTGAGAAGTTTTTTTCTTTTGAAAAGTTACATTCTGAGCACGTGTTTTTCTGTATTTTTTTTAATGATTTTAACATTTTTCAAAATTACTTGTTATAATAAAAAACATTACCTACTCTACAATATAAAATGAAATGAAAACAATTTATTGGCTCTATCTTACAGCTTAAGCTTACATAGTGTGTAAAAAAATTAATGTACTCGCCAATGGGAACAGGCTTATCGTTTCGTCAGATTAACCCAAGGGCTAACCTGACTACAGATTTTCAGCCTGCTTCCGTGCTCGATGCTGGTGTTATAGCCGAGAAATATAGTTAAAATAAAAGACTGTTTTGCACAAAATTTCTAACGATTTCGTGTTACTCAGTTAATGTAAAAGGGTTTTCATGTCTTCGTATAATATGAAAATGGCGCGTCTTTTAAGCAATATTTGTTGACAACATTTTGTCCTAATCGAAGAACTGATCTCAGCGCGACATAGTGAAAAGACACAAATAGATACATATTATGTGAATCAAGGGGAAAATATTCGCCTCGTATATTTGGTACTCTATGTGACACGTAGAAAATACGAGTATTAGTTACTTCTACTCAATTATACATAGAAATATCTTATAGTCACTTTGCTAGCCAATTTTTCTATTTACCTTCTAATATTGTAAACGTGAAAGTTTGTAAGAATGTATGGATGTCTGGATATCTGGATGTTTGGATGTATGTTTGTTACTCTTTAACGCCTAAAAGGGTGGACCGATTGAGCAGAAATTTGGCATAGTGGTAGCTTAGACCCTGGAATAACAAATAAGCTTACAGCACAGCGGGTAAAACCGCTGGGCGCAACTAGTCACATATAAAAGATTCACCCCTCTTCCAAAAGTGAAAAATCTTCCGCAAACGCAGTAAAATATTGCAAATGGATACGTCACTTCAGTACTTATTTCAACCTTGAATGCGTTTATTCTAATTATTGAGCACTTTTGTTTGTCTTATCTACTATTAATAAAATTTGCAGGGGAAGAGTACAAGCTCTATTTACTTTTATAAATCTTTAATTTTCATTGAAACTTTTTTCTTTCTTTCACTCTTACAAATCTTGTTTATATTACGAACCCTAAAAAAACGACAAATAATCCTCCTGCAAAATGTTACCAATGGTATGTAGGTACCCCGTATATAGAACCAACAAAAAGCATAGACGCGATGTCAGTTACTGCACTTTTGCAAGTTCAAAAGTGTTCCATTGTAGCCGGCAGCATATTCAAAATGCAGAAATAAATACTTTACAATATTAAAATGTCTTACCAGGTATCTATAAATAGCGAAAGGAATGTATTCAACCATGACGAAGACGTCAGCCACAGCGAGCCACTTCAGCAGCCGGTTGATAGGTGCCGCGGCCATGTCCTTCCTCGTCAGCACTGCGATGTTCAGTGTGTTTGATAACACGCCGATTGTACACACCTGGAGGGAAAAATAATTAAAATACGTTGCAATAAGAAAGACAAAAAATCTATTAGATCGTTTGCTACAGTATAAAAATTAATAAGTATATTTTTTGTTTGTTTATTAAACTAGTGAACCCGCGCGCACTTCCTCGCGCTTAATAAAAAATTATCAGTATTCTTCTACTATAGCATGCGTGCACTATACATATAAACCTTTCTCTTGAATCACTCTATCTAATAATGAAAACCGCATCGAAATTTGCTGCGTAGTTTTAAAGATATAAGCATATTTTATACTATGTAGTGATATTACTGAGATATAATGCGTATAAGTTTTTAGGTGGAGACTACGTTAAAACCAAAAAAATTCAGCGGATCCTCATCTTTTTTTACTAAATTTATAAAATAAAAGAAATGATGCAGCCCTAGTGAGCCCATGCCCATTTTGACATTATCAAGAACGAAATCTTGCTTTCGTTCAAGGGGAAAATTGATGGAAGAGAACATTCGGGCGCGTTTAAATGGATATTTTTTTCGAATAGTAACACACATAGTGCCCGCCATGGGTTATGTTTCATTAGTAATTAGTTTTTTACTAAATCCCCACGGTTGGGATTTTTTGGTGAAAATTGGAGTAAGCCGTAATAATATCAGTACCCTTTTGATATAATAAAATCGTAGTGTCATTTTTAAACTTCAGATTTCTTAAAGTTCTTTCAAAACACAATTTCCAGACTCATGTTTGGTCCGTAGCTTTCTCAAACAAATCTACATCACTATTCATTGGTTTGTCTGTAACATCAATAATAATATTTGTCGATATGATCTGAATAAATTCCGATTCTATACATGAAATTTAATTTCTATAAATAAAACACGTATTCGAAATACGGAGCACGGATTGTCCTTCACACATTATAATTATTACCTATCCCTTCTGTATATAAAAATGATATCATAATATTTAATTTCGTGCTTTGTTTTTTTTTGTGTGGGCGTACAGGCATACTTTTGTGGGTGCGTGTGTACTGGGCTGATAAGATTTTACTAAGAAATTTTTACCTTATATTTTTTTGCACTTAATATAATATTATTTCTCGGGATGACACGTGTACTGAAATGTGTCGTAGAACTTTGTAGCTATTTAAATAGGTAGGTTACTCTGGAAATGTTATGGATTGATAAAAATGATCTTTTAACATCAGGCGAGTGTCTAGCTCGTCTCGTTCGCCTACTTGTATAAAAGTTCTGTTTCAGCGAAGATTAAATAAAAGCCCTTAAACTATTTTATCTTAGGCGTTTTACAGACAGCATCAATTACAGCAACTAGCACTGACATTGTAAATGTTTCATAATATATCTTACAATAGCTACTCGTATTTTATCTGTGGCTAAATCGAATGGACCTTAAATTAACTATTAGTTATTATTTAATATTTAGTGTTAATTCCGCTCTAAATTTGTGAGTCTAACTAAGTTTTAAAAGACGGCGAGGAATTCAAACGTTACCAAAATAGTAATTAGTATTAATTCCACCACCGAGTGCACCACCCGCCCTCCCGCATAAAGCATAAAAGGTTATAACTATTTGTTAGTGTTAGTTATGTGGTTACGCGAAACTTAGCTAGAATAAAGGATACGAAACGACGACGACAACGATGACAAACCGCTGCTGGGCGCTACGCAAAAATAGACTACAACGCTGACACGTGTTTCGCCTCTACACGAGGCATCTTCAGAGAGATGTTCACTCGCCGACCGCTGGACAGGGAGACCTTAAACCTTAAATTGGCAAGCTGCACGAATTATAGTTCGGCTCATAGTTTTTTAACCTTTTACTGGTGACGTCGTGGATAGTAATGTTGGTAGGAGAGATTTCAATAAATTACACGTGTTCTAAGTTTTACTCAGGCCTGTCAGGCCCCACGTCACCACTCACATGACTTTTTTGTCAGCGTTGTTAAATTGTTATTTGTGCTAGTTACTTAAAAGTTGCCGGTTCCAGTTACAGCAATAGTTGCTCAGTTTTCAAAGCACCTGAACCGTTTCATATTTAGACAATAATTTGAGTGGGCCTATTATAGTGATTGCCACTAGTGTGCATAAGCAATATTAGTAATACTGCCTTATGCGTGAAAGCATTAATATATCTAATATCGTTTTAACCAATTGGTAACTACCTACTCAAGATAGTTGAAATGTCAATTTGTTGTCTGCCAACCGTCATTACCACGTAATAACATTGTAATTACCTTAACCTATATCGAATAAGTTAATTAGGTTAGGATTAAGCAAATACTCTATTTGCCGAGCATTTCTACCGATTTGTTCCCAAGGGACGGCAAATATTAAAGATATTTCTCGCTGACACGTTTGGGGAAATACAAATTACCTAGTAAAGCTTTCGGCGGCGTAGTTATTTGGGACTCTGATAATAACTTGGTATTTAAATAAACATTATGATATTCCTATTAGACTGAGTACATATAAGGTTTATATATTATGTTAAGAGTTTAATTACTGGAACATTATAGAGATTTTAATGTCTTGCTGCGAATTCGACTCCAGACTATCCGGCTACTATTTTTTTTTTCATATTTGTTCATTTACCATTATAAAACTGAATATTGGCTACACTATATGTTATATATACCTACCTATCATATTGCGACATATTATAAACAAATAAATTAAATTAAAAATTTAAAAAACCCCCAACGCAATACGTAATTCACCATTTTTTGGTAGCGGCCATCTTGGATTTTAAATTTTATATAGTGGGTTGTATTCTACTAGTTAAGCCCTTTCATTTGATACCCATATTCAGGGGGTCGTGGAAGAAAAAAGTAATCCGCCATTTTGTAGCGGCGGCCATCTTGGACCGATTTCCACCAAACATGGCTAAGAACACTCTCGACTAACTCTACTTTCAAACAAAAAAAACTAAATCAAAATTTGTTCATCCGTTCGGGAGCTACGATGCCACAGACAGACACACACAGACAGACAGACAGACACGTCAAACTTATAACACCCCGTCGTTTTTGCGTCGGGGGTTAAAAAGGAATTCAAGAGCAATATAATATGAAAGTTTTTTTTATCATAACTAGGTACTCACTTTTTATCTTCAAGAACATAATATGTCATTATAATATTATACACAGTAAATACGATAGTTTAAGGGATATACGTCCTTCCCAATGTCAAGAACAATAAATAAGTCTGACAAGCGGAAAGGTAACTTTCCGGTCGAGGCTCAACTCAACGTAGTGATTCAGGAAGCGAGCTTACATAAATGAATTGTGACAAGAACAATATTGAAATTGTTCGATTAAACCAACCGTCGCGTCGGGGAAGTGGAGACGATGGAAATTCGATTTGAAGTAAAATAAATAAAAGCGGTTGAACTTTCAGCAATAACTGAAATTATTTCTTTAAAGATACAGTGTTCAATGACTTCGTTTTGTTGTTTTTGAAGAGTTGGTGGCCAAAGGCTTATGTGGTGACGATGTAAGTTGGTGTATTGTATTTTATAATGAAAACTTTCGGGGAGACAGAGATGCAAACAAAATTCAACAACATACCAACAAAGTAAAAAATGCAAGTTTTTTATTTCGCTGGTCGCTTGATATTTGTGGAAATTTGAATTTGATTTTTTGATAAATCTTTTTTATAAACAAAAAAGTTCATATTATATGATTTGAGGTCAATATAGCTACCGATATAATATAATATTTTTTCATACGCAAATAAAATTTCTAAAATCAGTCCTTGCGTCATTAATTCTGTTTTTATAAAATTCAATTTGCACTCGACTGGTTCAACAACTTTTTGAAATATTTGAAGGGTCCCCGGAACTTTCACAATGGCAATGGATTCCCGATAAAATCAGAATAGCCTCGATGTCCACGAGTGCCAGGAATTGCCCAAAAACCGATTGAGCTGTGCATTTATAGAAGTTTCTACGAAATTATCACGCCAAAATTAGATAGGTACATATAATTATTTCAAATATATTGCTTGCGTTGTTGGTATATATCTGTTAATTATAAATATTGGACCTAAATTCTTGTCCATTTCTAAACTGAACCAATTTCAGTTACATGAAAGTAAATATTATTATATTCAAATCGTCGGAATCTTCTTTTTGTATGGATGTTCGCCAATTAGGTACCCGAAGACGTCTAAACTTTTTTACATTGAAAACTTATTTTATTTCAGAGCGTACATAATAACGCACCTCCCGTAAAAAATCCACAATTTAAGTTAATTCTTAACTTAAATTGTGCATTTTTTATTTTATTGCACAATTCAATCAAGAAAAATCCGGTATATATATATATATTTTTAATGTTCCAGTTACAAATTAAAACGAGCGTCTCATCTCGCTTATTGATAGCAACCTTGAAGTCTATTTCCTTTCAATTTTCCTATAACATCACGAAACACGAATTGGCCATTATAGTCCACAAATTAATTAATCTAAGTATTAGCTACTTCGCGGAAATACATAATTAATGATTTATTAGTTATAGATGTATATTAATATGTAGCGTTAATTCCGCTCTAACGCCTTAACGCAAGAGCGTTAGAGTGGAAATATTAGTAAATATTAATATCATCACTACATAGTATAAAATAAAGTTGCACTCCGCATCTTTATGTCCCTAGGTACGCTTAGAGCTTTAAAACTACATAATGGATTTTAAGAGGAAGGTTACAGGTATAATACATGCAATTTTCTGTAAGACGCAACGAAGTGCGTGCAGGTCCTCTAGTTAACTAATAATCCACAAATTGCACAAAATATATCCACGCCGCATGTTTTCTTTATTTAGAATCTAGATCAAAACATTTGCTCCACATAGATAATGCCAATTTCCAATCACTCGTCAAAACAAATCATCATAAAGAGAAATAAAACGCAGCTTTTTTTAAACCTTTCAACGTAAACATTTTTGTCGTTAACAACAGAGAGGAAAATGTGAAGGAAATTTCAATCAGAAATCATTTTGCAGAGATAATAAAATCACTTTATTAGGTACTGAGTAACCTTCAAATTATAGGTTATATATCAGGATAGAAATCACAAGTGTGTGAATTTAGCTTAGTGTCATTTGGGACACATAATTTTCGAACACTGTGTCCCAAATGACTATTCTATTGAAATTAATAATTTTACTGATATTTCGGACACTAATGAACAATAAACAACAGTCAGATAAAAAACCACAATTATATAAAAAGATCATAAGTTAAATATAGAGTATTATAAAAAAATAGATCTTGTATGTAAACCGACGTTGTCACTTTTTCATTATCATGTACGAGCAATCAATATGAACGCAAGATTTTGTATTTTTACTGTTTTTACAATTTCATACGGCACAAGTTTTCTTCTTTACAAATACACTAATTTTAATTCGCAGCTTCTCGCTTTTTAAGAAATTCTTTCTCAGTTGGACATAAAAACCTATTTGCATGTTAAATTTCAAATTAGGTGCGTTTAGCGTGCCAGCCAAGATTGCAAATGCTCAAGGAGCATTGCACCTAATTAGAATTTAGGGAACTCATACGCCATCACCTTGATATGTAATCTTTGTTTCAAGCCTTCAGGCGAAAATTGATGTATCCGGGTCAGCCAATATTTACCTTTCTTATTGCTATTTGACTGCATGCTTTTTTATTTATTAGCGCCTGGAATTTTATAAATTTGATAAGTTAGATGAACATTGTTCATAAATTGCAATATTTTAAAATTTGTAAAATATTGCACGAAAAGTTCCGAGTCGCCAAAAGTAATTTATTGAAAAAGTTAGTGGAAGATCCCCGCGTTGCGAGACTTATTTTATTTTCTCGCTAAATGGAGGATACAATGTAGATGGTTCCACCATCTTGATAGTGCAGACAAAATGTAAAGCCCCATAGAATGATAACGGGAATATATAGGAACATTGTTTACGTCAAGGAGACGTTAGAGAACTTATCCTATTCAAGAAGGGAGTAGATCTGAATAAAAAGAATCCTATGTTTTCGACCAAGTTTCCAGCTATTTATATACCGAATTTCATCGCAATCGATTTCGTAGTTTTTGCGTGATAGCTCAAAAACATACTTCACGTACATAGTTAAACCTGAATAGAAAGTAGCCTATGTTTTCTACCAAGATTCCAGCTATCTATATACCAAATTTCATCGCAATCGATTTTGTAGTTATTGCGTGATAGCACAAAAACATACATCACGTACATAGTTGAACCCTTATAATATTATTAGTATCAATATTTATGTTAACCAAATCTCATAAATCACATAATGTAATTCACATTAACCAGAAAATGAACAAGATACAGTATCCAAGGGATCTTTCTCTATAACCGTTATGATCCAGGCTCAACTGAGTCGCTGAGTAATAGAGTTAGGAAGTAATCACCATTAATTATGGCGAGATTTGTTGGCTTTGTCCGGGTCATAGGTAAGGTCGAGACTAGTGGAGACAAGACACCTGTCACTGCCTGCTATTTGTCACGGAACCACAGTAACCTGGAAACCTAGATTGGAGGTGGAAACAGTTTAACCACAGTTCACCCCGTTCAACTTAAGGTTACGTCATCAGGTTTCGTAGGCGCATTAAGGCCAATTTCACCGGGGGTAGACTTCCTTTGCAGGAAGTCGACTAGGTGAGTACCCCAATAATGCCAGTTATTGTAGAATAACTGGCATTATTGGGGTACTCACCTTGTACATAACTGCTCAGGCGGTAGCGCCTGAGCAGTTATGTACAAACATTATTGTGCTTCAGTAGGAGGGCACAGGTAGGTAGTGAAATTACTGGCGCAGTGCACACAGAATTTGTTTACTTTTGTAAAATCCTGGGTAGCACTGTACTAATTATGGGCAGCGTTATCTCTTACCATCAGGAGAGCGTCTTGGTCGTCTTCTTACATCTGTTATGACCAAATATACATACCAACAGGATCTTGAATAAAAGTACATATTTACTTGTTGAACTGTATTATATTTTCGGCAATTACATAGTTTACTATTTTTCTGTTGCTATATCCATCACACACCCTTCACATATTGCCGCCTTGTCATCATGACATATGAACTTATGACAGACCATAGTGCCATAGACTATCTCATTCCATAAATTGTTTCTTTTTAATTTGGTTGATTTGCTTTTCCGCATCGTTTATTAAGCATTTAAATCGTTATGTATCACAATTTCTAACAATCGGCCGTTCTGCCATGGGGATGTCCCTATCCCCAAACACATCTCGGCCATTCTTTGTTGGTGTATGTCCCCATACTACCGACAGTACATCGTATTCGGGATAGTAAATACATTTGAGCAAGTACATTTTTTGTAAATATCGACAACTAATGGTACAGAGCAATAATTTGATTTAGATTAAATAAAAACTTTTTAGTTAAGCTTCATATTCGCGTTGTGTTGTTGTAAATCATTTTAATAAAAGAAAAACTCAAGTTAATTAATTTTAAACTTAACATGTTTTTTTGTTTTTTTTTTTTTGAGAATTATGTTAGTAAATGACTATCGCTCGTTCGCAAAGCACCTCCATGAGAAGAACGAGCAAGAAACTCATGGATATTGCTGTTTGTTTTATTAAGTTTAAAATGTTTACATCTTATTGTCATAATTAATTTTTCGTTTGAATGGCACTACGTCGTTTATCATGCGAAGTTACTTTCTTAGTGAAATTGGCATTTTATTAAAGAGATATTATAATTGGATTACTTTTATCATGACTATTTATTTAAAGACAGTCATCTGCTGATATGCCGACGAAGGAGCTTCCAGTCATCTC
Organism: Hemithea aestivaria; assembly: GCA_947507615.1. Classification (NCBI taxonomy): domain Eukaryota; kingdom Metazoa; phylum Arthropoda; class Insecta; order Lepidoptera; family Geometridae; genus Hemithea; species Hemithea aestivaria. The sequence continues at coordinate 9,682,879 of OX382339.1, read as the reverse complement.
CATCTATATTATCACATTGACTTATCAAATGGCATAACTTTTTCCATAATATGCTTCACTTTAGATAAGGCTATGTTTTGTTTTCCATAATTCTAGCTTATGACATAATGGGAGTGAAAATATGTATCTTCTATCTTCAGTATCATTTGCTTAGTCTGCATCACAACAACTGGTAACATTTCCATTATAATTAGGTACATTATAGACGAGTTTCATAAGCATTGTTGCCTTCTGATACCTCATGCCACCCAATGTTCATTAGTGGGCTGACTGTTGTAATATCTTTGTATATATTGCTTATTCAATTGAAATTTTGTATTCTTGTGATATTCTGGAACCAATGTAATGTTTGGTTGTTCCTAAATCCTTCAGGCACCTTTCCTTTTTTATTTTTGTATCTCTTTTATAATTTATGACATTTCCTCAATGTTATAAAGATCTATATCATCGATATATTATACTGCTATAACAATCACATCTTTTCCATTTACAATATAAACATATGGATTTATTCTTGAGCAAGGCATCCCAAATTCTAAAGCAATATTTAATTGTCTGTGCCAATAGTTTGTTCGCTGGCTCGTGTCTATTATACATTGACATATTTAGTTTACAATCATAATGTTCATCCTCATAACCAGGTTATAAATGTAAGTTTCTTCAGTAACTTTGCTGAGTAAGAATGCTGTGACTCCATCCATTTGGTGTATCTGTTTCTAGTTCCTTCTTGGCATCCAATCAGGTATCTTATAGGCGAGTGGTAGACCACTGGAGCATAGACCTCAATGTAATCAATGTCCTTGTCTTGTTTATAAATATCCTTTATCATCGGTCTATGATATAATGTGTACAATACCCATTGGCATTCATCTTGGTTTTATTGATCTATTTGCTGGGTATAGCAGATTTTCCTTCTGGTCAACGTTTTTGATCTATAAAGGATATTCTTTATTCCTAGTATAGTACATCTGAAAGCTTGTTTGATATCTTCAGAATTCTTTGTATATCTTCATTTTATACATTTTCTTGCATTTACATAATATTTCAATAATTAAAACATAGATGACATTATGAGCAACAGTATCCATGGCAACCATTATTCTTCATAAAGGCCATAGATATTCTATTACATTCAAGTAGATATTATATGGCCATATAAATTAAGCTAACAATACCTCATTCATCTGCGTTTCCAGTATTTAGAACTTCTTGAAGACTGAATCATTTTCCGGAAAACTCGATAGGTCATTGCTTAGCACTAAGATTTGTCTCTCTTAAATAACGATTCTCAGCTTTGCTGTTGCATTCTTGATATCATAGTACGATTAGTGAAGTCAAATGTCTGTTACGGTGTGTCGGTGTCTCATCAACAAAATCTTCATATTGATCTGAACCATATGATATCATCATCGCATATTACCAGCTCTGGCCACTGATTACTTTGCTAGCTCTATCCAACAATCTTCGCCAACTTTGGCCAATCGGGACTTTGGCAGCTCTAGCCATCAATCTTCGCCAACTCTGGCCAAAAACATATATTTCCCTCACCAGGGTCTCATTTACAAAACATTGCCAGCTCTGGCCAATTTAAAACAGATATTTCCCTCACCAGGGCCTCATTTACAAAGCATTGCCAGCTCTGGCCAATTTACAACAGATATTTCCCTCACCAGGGTCTCATTTACAAAACATTGCCAGCTCTGGCCAATTTACAACAGATATTTTCCTCACCAGGGTCTCATTTACAAAACATTGCCAGCTCTGGCCAATTTACAACAGATATTTCCCTCACCAGGGTCTCATTTACAAAACATTGCCAGCTCTGGCCAATTTACAACAGATATTTCCCTCACCAGGGTCACATTTACATAACTTTTCCAGATAAAATCTGGTCAACTTAGAACATATTACTCCCTCACCAGGGTCACATATATATTTTATAGTAGGTATGAGTTCAACATATTACTCCCTCACCAGGGTCACATATATATTTTATTGTAGGTATGAGTTCTAACTCGTAACAGTCACCAAGTCTTAATGTAATTCACATAAAAACACAACGGACTCCCATAACTCATACATAATACACAAGTCGCCATTTTTTCAATATATATGTCAATAACTGTTAATTATTATAACAACTCAAACTCTTTACTAACACTTGCTAATATTATAGACATTGTACAATTGTAGTCACACAAATGCTTCATAGTAATTCAACATAAATTGAGTTTCCATACCGGTTACAACAGTATTTTCTATCTTGACGCTGTCCAAAACATAAAGTAAGTCCCTTCAGAAAGTTACTGATATATGATAGTGACAATTTGTGAACAATGACTCCCTTTGAGAGCACCATCTTATTAGCATGAGGAAATGTACCATCATTTAGGTCTGAACAATATCAACATACCCAATTCATCAAATCTTAAAAACAACATTCTATTCTAAATGACAATACCAAAATTTGCCATCACTTGTCATGCATTGTGGTGTTTACATTGGTTATGTCTGTCGCGGCCAAAGGACCTCGAATCTGTGGGAATTTCTTCATCCAAGCTCATACAATTATTAGTTAACTTTTAAGTTTGTGAAATGAAACTTAATACCATATTATATTATAAAATGCAATATCATCAATATTTAATTATGGTCCTCCAAATATAAACTGTCAGTTAGTCTTTATATTTGATATGCCTTCTACTATATCACCTAGTTATCAAATGGATCTAAACGAGAACATTCTGTGCATGTGTACCAATGTGTATATATGTAACCTATATTTACATATATAGTAAGACAGTTTCAGTTCATCATTTGTTTGTTGGTCTCTTACCATTCATTCAAAATAATATTATTAACAGTGTGGAAGACTAATTATATCTTCATCTAAAACAATTCTTATTCACCTATGAATAAATATTAAGTAAATTCTCATTTACATAATACTTCCCACAAAACTCTTCATGCTTTAATGTTATATAATTTAAGTGACTTCATATACACATCCATAGATGGACCATTGATATTCATTGATCACTAAATCCATAGATGGGCCATTGATATTCATTGATCACTACATTCATAGATGGACCATTGATATTTACTGATCATGTAATTTCACACTTACTTTTGAAGTGTTTCTATCAACAAACAATGTGTAAATATGGTAGCCTGAACATACTTTTAAACTAGTACTACTAGTAATCTTAACTTAATGACTGGATACTACTATCCTATAAAGATGGTACTAGATAGTCCAAACGACAGGTAACCATTGCATACCGTTACTTTTAAATGTAATCATATCTAAATAATTTACCTAGTTAAATTTCAAATCTGCCTTACATAGAAAGTAGGTAGTAACAATTGCAATAATTAAAAAAATGTCTTCTTTACAAAAGGTTACGTGCTCACGTTTATAAATCATGTAGTGTCATAACAATAATTCTACTTTATGACATCTGGGGCAAATCCAGAATTCCAACTATGAATACAAATTATCACAAAATTATTTTATTATTTGTTCTTCTGTACCATTCAATAATATGAAATCTGAGCTATGTAGTGAGCAGTATAAATCCCCCCATTAGTAGTTTGGTGGTAACCCGTAAATCATTCTGTAATAGACAAACTGCCCTAAGAGCATTCAAATGATTGTACACATACATTTCATTTACTCAAGTCTATGATAACAATTATAATGTAAACCCTTTCAAAAAGATAATATGTCATCTGTTATAATATTGTATCCTTATTCCTTTTGCATATAATGGTGTTATCACTTTATATGTGGAAGCTATTTATTGGCTCTTCACTACTTTATTTATGCACCATAGCTGTAGGCCTCCCAAAAAATATGTGAAAATATATATCCATAAAATATCAGTTTGATGAGTCAACATCATTCATTGTGGAATACACTACATTTATTAATAAGTCTACATTATATACTCAAAGTTCAAATTTCAAAGTTATTCATTGCGAGAGTATGTATACAAAAGATAACAAGTTATTATAATATGGTTGTCTGGAAGAGATCGCCATCAGTGATAAGACTGCCAATCGTAACACTTCCTTCTGTGCAACCTTAGTTCCAAGTTTATATTGCTGTATTTGTGTGAACAATAAGGAGTTTTCTATTCTATAATATAATAGTCTGCTACAGTCCGCTTTTCAGCATGCAAATTGTAATAATAATAAAAGACACATATCAAGGTACAATGTTATGTTTAGACGGACCTAAAACTGACAGAACAATATTATAATATCACAGTCACTTCGACCTCAGTGGGAACATTTAGTATAAGCCGTGCTTTTACTGTCATTTTACTTCACTAAACACTTTTTTCTTTTACTTTCTGAACCAAAATATTGTTCTGGTTCACTGATATTAAAATTCAATTTGATTCTAGAAAACTCTGTATCCAATATTATAGCTATAGTAATTCAAATGTAAAAATACTTTGTGTCAATACCTACTGGGTATAGGTACATCATCTCTACATGTATACAGATATATATAATTAATGCAGATATAATTTACTTAAAACATATTCAATGTTTTAGTTTTAAAAATGGTTCTCTAATATCATATTTCCTTGCTTCAGGGGCTAAGCTTCAAGATTTATTATTAATTGCCAATGGGAATATGACTGATTAATAACTATAGTAATAGACTTTACGGTACACTATACATTCCGTCTCAGTATTAAGCATAGAAGATTAATAAAATAATCTTTACGAACCGAATTGTTACAAAGTCTAAAGTGAACTTAATGTGAACCGATGCCATATTTTGTAGGTAACATTGACAAACAGTTTCATAATACCTTAGGTATTCAAAACCCACACGTTGAACATTCCTCTTTTCAGCTTGTAGCTCCAACGTGTGGCTGGGTGCCGCAGCTCTGCTAATGTCCACCTTCTCAAGGTATCATAAACATTGTGCTAGGAAAGTCTGCGATAAGGATATGGTCAGTAATAATTTCATCATAAATGCTAGAGTAAGATTCTCTTACTTCCATTGGAAAACATATTGTACAATTTAGCAAAATTCAAAATATATTATACTATCAGCTATTCTTGACAAAGAAGCAAAACTTGACAGATCAGTGCGGCCAGTGCCTTATCTTCAAAACTGACCTCCTCAAGCATGACAAGAAATGCCTTAATGTGAACAGTAATTCATTTTATTTATTCCTGTATCTTCTCACCAAATCAAATAAGGTTATGCAAAATTTGCTTATTCTAGCAACTTCGCTATAGCAAAATAACTATTATTTACCATTGATTACAGTAAAGGTTTGTTAAAATTTAGTTTAATTTAACATAAAGGTCATTGCTCCGAAGAGCAATATCACATAAAATATCAGCAACATAAAATAACTTGTCTAATCAAGTACCTCACAGAAAAGTACATGTTGTACATGATATTAGGTAGGTAATAGGTACTACATAATATACTAAATATAAACCTCCATTTAATCAGTAAGATGTCTGTTTAGATTGTGCAACAATATTATGTAGGTACCAAAATATGTGTGTAGGACATTGTACACGAACCCACCATAATATAGAGGTAGAACTGTCCGTTTTATTTATTTTAATAATTAATTATTATTAAGTATACTGTAATGTGTGTGTGTAATTAATTATTATTACACTACAGAAAATGAAACCAATAAAATTTTCGGAGTCTGGACTTCTGGACTACACAGAGTAGCAAAGCTATCGTTTGATACAAAATATTAACACAATAATAAGTGAACAAAAAAAATACATGGACACAATCATAGTTCCTGCCCACTTACCATAGCGTTGGGTCGAAAACGCAAAGCAGTGTACATCGGTGTCGTACATTGCACTGCCAAGCTAAATTTCCAGATCGATCTACAATTAAGTACCTAGTGAGTTGTAAATTATTAATGAAAAAGTATAATAATGGCATAATATTATGATGACATACCCAATATCTCTTTCAATATCCATTCTGTTATGAACAGCTCTTACTAACAGCATTTGGACATGTTAGCGTTCATCCCTCTTCTGACTTGTTATGATCAAATATACATACCAACAGGATCTTGAATAAAAGTACATATTTACTTGTTGAACTGTATTATATTTTCGGCAATTACATAGTTTACTATTTTTCTGTTGCTATATCCATCACACACCCTTCACATATTGCCGCCTTGTCATCATGACATATGAACTTATGACAGACCATAGTGCCATAGACTATCTCATTCCATAAATTGTTTCTTTTTAATTTGGTTGATTTGCTTTTCCGCATCGTTTATTAAGCATTTAAATCGTTATGTATCACAATTTCTAACACATCGTTGTATAAAAAATAAATTCCAACTTAAGCGATATTTGCTACCGCCTGCGATAATCCCTGGCCACCCTACCTTTGAACAAAAGCGAATAGCAGCAAAATATTGCATCGTAGTTACGGTCGTGAATGTGTAAATCGAATGACAATGCAATATTTTTATGACTTGGAGCTGATCTGCTGATGGAGCTGGAAGGTGGCCATTGGAACTCCGTAATTAAACGACGCAACCCCATCGAGTTTGGGCTCATTAGATTCTTGACGAGTACTTTGGTGCTAGATGGTAATAATAATTACTTGTTTTTAAAAGGTTTTTTTTAAATTTCCTCTCATTTTATCACTATATAGCTAATTGTTTATTTTTACAAAACCTGTTAAAAAAATATAGCATTTCAATTTGCCGCGGTCGGATTAAAAATATTCTCCCGAATCACCACAAAATCTTCATTTTTATTATTCTTTTAAAAGATTGATTGAACCATCCCCCGAATAAGGTCACGGATTTGCCTACAGCCTACGACACAATACACTTAACCGTAGGTGTTTTGTCAATACGTTTAAAATGAAAGGTTTACAGTGAATTTTGAATTTTATATCTATATTCTTAAGGTTGACGATGATAAAGTCTCTTTGTTAGAGATTTAGCACCCATGGGCATCAGATATGAAAATTAGGTTATTGTGTTATATCAGGTCAGATGCTGCCAGTTGACCAACTTTGCCGCTTTGAATTAAGAGGATTATAGGAGCAATGTTCTTATTAAGAGTATATATCGAGTGACGACTCTCTCGCTCGCACAATTTGACAAATTTTGAAATATAAATTCAAGGAATTAATTTATTGAAAATTCCTCTATACAAGTCCTGCATAATATTATTGCACACATTTTAAAAGTGTTTTCAGTGAGATATATAAAAAAATGGGATGAGGAGCGATGTCGAAAAAAAATTTTCACTGAAAACACGTTTAAAATGTGTGCAATAATATTATGCAGGAAATGTATAGAGGAATTTTCAATAAATTAATTCCTTGAATTTATATTTCAAAATTTGTCAAATTGTGCGAGCGAAAGAGTCGTCACTCGATATATACTCTTAATAAGAACATTGCTCCAGTAATACATCATTTAATACGAGTATAATTGAGTATATATTGTCTAATATAAAATACAAATTTTAAAAATCCCATAGGGAAACTATCGATACGAACATTATAACTATCAAAACTTTTGGAAATATAAAATTAAAATCACAGTAGATACCTTACAACACCATACAAAGTACAAACCTTTGAGTAAACTTTAAAAAAAAGATTCTGAAAAATTGTAAATTAAGATGCCTAGAAGAGATAATTGCGAATATTGTAGGCCTTAATGCGTTCGATCCAATGTACTAAATTAAAAAATATCTACTGTTTTTCTGCAGGATATACTTTATTTATGAGGTGTTCTCAAAACAAAATTCCATTTTATTTTCGCTCGATAAAAAAAATCATGAAATACCTCTAAAAATGTTTTAACGGCAAAATAATGTATGAAAATGTTACTAAAGTAGGGGTAAAACGGAGAACTGAATTTAAATTTGGTTTAAATACAAGGACGACTACGCGGTATCCTACATTACATATTGTTTATTTATCACCTATGGAATCGTGACTCGACAGAGACATGATGCTTGAGTCCTGGACACCTGGAGCCAACAGATGCGATTGGTTCAGGCGTCGGGACACTAAACCGTCCTAGCGATCACGGATTCATTTAAATCAGCACGAGTCATCGGTCATACACTGAACTCGCTTGAAAAATTGCTCCATTAAGACTATTTAACTAACTCAGATGGCGCAGCGACCCCAAGAGTCTTAGCCTCTGACACAAAACGCCACCTTTGCCAGTCCTATGCTATAGCTGCCCAAGACTATTTGAACTTGGTTTTCATACAATGACCCAAATCTGTCCTATATTACATGTTGTTTGTCACCTATGGAATCGTGACTCGTGACGGAGACATGATGCTTGAGTGAGCAACTGGAGTCAACAGAAGCGATTGGTTTCGGCGTCGGGTCACTAAACCGTCCCAGCGATCACGGATTCATCGCTCCCTGAGGCAAATCGTTTATGACGAAATCAACACCTCACACAATCTTATTTACATATTCTAACAATAGATACACCTGTATGTTAGCGTTTGGTTCTATAATAAGACAGTGAAGAAAATATTACGACAAATTTGACTTTACAGATACATCAGATAAATAACTTTTTTGAAACGACAAATTATTACACTAATCATACTAATATTACCTATATAAAGGCGTTGTAAGTGTGTATGTTTGTTACTTCTTCACGCCTAAACTGGTGAACTGATTGTGCTGAAATTTGGTATAGAGATATCTTAGACCCTTTAAAAGTTTTTTTAAAGCTTCTTACTCAAAATCATATTGAAATATTACTCTACAAAAAATAAGTATATTATTATCAAAACCCTTTTAAGGACTAATGTAAGGAAAGGTATATAAAAGTAACTAAAGGACAAAATATTAAATAGTTGCAATAACTAAATATCACACACAAACTCTATGAAAATCAAATTCTCCAGAAAAACAATTTGGCGCAGCTAGTAGACTTTCATTTGTAAAATTTAAAGAAAATAGAAGAGAGTTTATTTTTTTGTTAGATTTTAGTCAAGCACCGATCTATTTATTTTAAATTTCACTTCTCCTCGCGGTTGAATAAGACCTCACTTTGTTCAATCAAAAACACTACACAGATATTTCCATTTTCACTTTGTAAAATATTTAAATCATAAAGTTTTTTCATGAAGTTTAAAAATCGCTTTGTACCTTTGCCATCTTTCATTTAGACTTAAAGGGAAATTTAAAGTATTCGTAAATTAAATTAACAATTCTAAGCAGCTTGCAGTTCTAGAAACCATTTTATTACGAATATTATATTATCACTACATAGTAAAAAATAAAGTATCTGTCCCTAGGTATGTATGCTTATATCTTTAAAACTACGCAACGGATTTTGATGCGGTTTTCATTAATACATAGAGTGATTAAAGGAAAAGGTTTATATTATGATACGTACATAATATAGTAGAGAAACACTGTTAATTTTCTATTAAACGCGACGAAGTGCGCGCGGGTCGACTAGTTTAAATACTCGTATGATTATTATCATAGTATTTAAATTTACATATGTATTATGATCTAAATAATTGCAATAGTATTAACTATACAAAGCTATTGTTGTACGCCGCCGCAAAACTTTTCCTCAAATTCCTTTCAACCAGCTTGTCTGTAAGAGATTTCTTTTTGCGATAAGACCACCGATTGTTTACCTCTAGTTTTAAGTTTGTCATATTACGTTCAGAATCATAACTATTTATTGTATTTTTCTATTCAATAACTAGTCATTCTATTCTATTCAAACTAAAAAGTCCTCAGCAATAAGTACAAGAAATGAAACATGGAACACAAAGTGTCGTAAAAACTGCAATTTGTGCTTTCGTTCGTGAATTTCTTGGTCCGTTTCAACTGTAAACGTTTTTGTTTTATTTGCGAGGGAAATGGATTGGTTTTATAAAAGTTACCAAACAGCATTCATCTTTTGGAAACTTGAAAGCACTACTCTTTCCATATTGGAACGAAGTTCCTTATCGCGTGTTGTGAAAGGGGGCTAGACGGAAAAAATTCTTACGAAAAGTTGTCACGACACTTTTTGCTATAGTAAGCTATTGTAAGCTGTGCGGCGTGCGCATGTTTCTCTCTCTCTCTCTCTCTCTCTCTCTCTCTCTCTTATAGAAAGCAAGCCAGATATTTTCATGTCTGTGTCCCTTGACACCTCTCAAGTTTTTTATGTATGTTTTTAGTTATAACTTTGTCATTACTTATGCGCTGTCTAATTTAGCTTGATAATTTTGACAGCTCGCGCCTATGAAGTTTCGTGTTTTTTTAGTTTTTCTTTCATACAGTTAATGTTGTACTTCATGGATGGTTACCGCCCACTTAGTGATGTGCCATGTATAACGAACAAACCACAGACTATAAAAAATCGGTTTTGAATTGAATCGAATATTTAAAATCGCGTAAATTATGTATTGGAATTAGCTTTTCATTGGCAATATAATATATTCTATTAATGGCACTAATTGCGTGTCACCCTTATATTGACAGGTGTTATTCTTAAAATAAAAATGGAAATCAAAAATAGTATAACTCTAAGATTGTGGCAACACTACAGCCTGTCATCCTTTTGTCAGCCAGCCATTTTGTAAATCAGTACGAGTTCTGACGTCGCGCCGTTAGTGCCTTGTATACGCTTTTGTTCAGTTTTTGTTACACACAGTGACTATTTGCTTACCGGTGAGAAAGGTCGCGTCACGCGTAGTTATTCTAGCGTGTGCTCGAGCAAAAGCGCTGACGCCGCGTCGAACTTGCCCCGAAATGACCTAGATAAAGTGTGTGCTACATGCGTAAACTAGAACCAAGGTGTAGCTATACTTCAACAAAGTATGGCTCAAAAACTAGGAATCTCCTTGACAACGGAAACAGAGAGATTTATATACAAACAATATGAATCCGAGAAGGAAAAGAGACAAAAGCTGGAGGGATTAGTGAATAATCTCACCAGCAAAGTAGAAGAGTTACAGCGTGAGCTGCAAGATATTCGTGAAAGGAGTAATGCCCCCAGCATTTCCCCAAGAAAAGTTGTAGTTCCTCCTCCAACTATGTACGAAACAGATGAGGAGGAACTCGCACGAGAAACTGAGTGGGTGCGCCAGAAAAGTCGAAAAAAACGTAAGCTTAACAAGTCACCATCCCCACAGCCAACAACCAACGAACAAAATAACCGAAAGGTGAAGAAACCACATTTACCACCACCCATAGTAGTCGAAAAAGTAAAAAACTATCAGCAGTTTTATGATCAGCTGTCAGCTATAGTTAATAAAGACTCATTCTTAATTAAAATGATGAGCGATGAAAATGTTAAAATTAACGCAAATAGCGAAGACTCATACAGAGCCATTACGAAACTGCTTTCTCAAAATAGCTGTCTCTGGCATTCTTATGAGAACAAGCAAGATAGGCCTATCAGAGTGATGGCAAAAAATCTGCATTCCTCATGCTCGACCGAGAGAATTAATGAAGACCTTATGCTCAAAGGATTAAAAATATTGAATTCCGTCAATAAACTTAAGTGGAAAAGTAAAGAACCACTTAACATGTGGATTCTTTCCTTTGAAAAAGATGAAGACGTTCAGAAAATCTACGGAATAAAGTCCATTATGGGCTGTAAAGTTAACATCCAACCGCTCAAATCGTCTAAATTGATACCACAATGCAAGAGGTGTCAATCATATGGTCATACGCAAAAATACTGTTCAAAGGAACCTCGGTGTGTAAAATGCACCGGGAAACATCTAACGAGAGACTGCAACAAACCGACAGACGTAAAGCCAAAATACATCCACTGTGGAGAGTCTCATCCGGCAAATTACAGGGGATGCATCGTAGCTAAAGAGCTACAAAATATTAGAAACAAGTTAACAAAGAAAACAGATGTATCACATGGAGTACAAGCTACAACTGTAAATAGAACAATACCATCTAAAGTTCACGAAAATGTGACAAATACAGTTTCTTATGCAAAAATTACTAAAGACAGTCAAGCAAATCAAATTCAGACGAATAATGTGAACAATGATATAGAGCATAAATTGAGTCAAATTTTAACCTTGATGATATCATTTGACGAAAGGACAAAAAATCTAGAAAACGGTACTAAAAAGCCTTGAATATAATAAGTATATATAAACTAACTAAACTTATAGAGTTGTAATAGTGAAGTGACTAGTGTAAAGTAGCGTAATTGCTACATATGCATTATGCATAAAGAACACATAAACAAAGTGTCTTCTCCAATATAGACAATAAGAAAAGTGTTAATGGACACATTCTTAGTTTAAGTCTATGTATCAGTTTAAGTTAGATGTAAATTACTTATTAGCCTACGTTAAGGCTAGATTGTAGTGTAAATAGAGTATTACTAATCATTAATGTACTCTAGATAAATAAAAAAAAAAAAAAAAAAAGTTTTTGTTACTTTCTGCTATTTTCTGTTTTTATTGAGTTTTTGTTTTTGTTCTGCTAGGTACCTACTGTTTTTGTTATTTTCTGCTGTTTATTGTTTTTGTTGAGTTTTTGTTATTTTCTGCTTTCTACTGTTTTTGTTGAGTATTTGTCGTTAGTTTTTGTTATTTTTGGTTTCTCAATGCCGAAAAGAACTAAAAAGACTGTTTTGAACAGCGAATGTCGCGAGTTTGTGGTTCGCTTGCAAGATTATTTTGAACGTGAGTGTCAAAATGGCGGACCGTTGTTGCCTTTAACCCAAGTTGGCAACAGAGTTGCGGACGCTCTTGGCATCGGTCGTGCAACTGTATCTCGTATATTGCAAGAAAAGCATGGCAAGCCCTCATCAACTCAAGCGACAGAGGAAGACACGGAAAAAAAATTGTCGACGCCGAATAAAAAACGAAGGAGACTCTCAAGTGTCACTGCGATTGACGACTTTGATGCCGCCGCAATACGCAATCATGTTTACGCGTATTATAGACGTGATGAATATCCGACATTAAGAAAATTATTAGTGTCCCTTAAAGACTCAGATTTATTTAAGGGCAGTTTACAGTCATTGGCCATCATACTACATAAAATTGATTTCGCTTATAAAAAATGCGATAAAAGAAAAATAATAATGGAACGCACAGATATTGCCTTGGCACGGATAGACTTTTTGAAAAAAGCCAAACATATTTCAAATTGGGATAAAGTCGTATTTCTAGACGAGACGTGGCTTAATGCAAACCACACTGTGCCGAAAGCGTGGACTGATGACACAGCACAGTCAGTCACCAAAGTGCCCGAAGGCAAAGGTCAACGGCTGATAATTGCTCACGCAGGGACGGCAAACGGTTTCGTACCTAATTGTTTGTTGGCTTTCAAATCAACAAAAACAACGGAATATCACGAAGAAATGAATTTTGATAAGTTTAAAGAGTGGTTTTTAGCATTACTGAAAAATCTAAATGAACCACATAAAATTATAATGGATAATGCACCATATCATTCCGTACAAAAGGACAAAGCTCCAACATCCAGCAGTAGAAAACGAGCTAATATCCTGGCTGCAGAGCAAAGGCATTGAAGCCAATGAAAATATGTTGAAACACGAATTAGTCCGATTAGTGAAGGAAAACAAACCCAGAAAGCCAACCTACATATTGGATGAAATCGCTGAACAACACGGCCATACTGTGCTTAGATTGCCACCATATCATTGTCATTACAATGCCATCGAACGGATTTGGGCTTATGTCAAAGGTTTTTTAAATTAAATTATTACCTACTTACTATTTACCTACTTACAATACAATACAAAAACTCTTTATTGAGACTAGTAAAACATACAAGAAGACTAATTATTACCTATGATACTTATCATACCTACTTAATTTTTACTTATTTTTTTAGGTCATGCAGCCAAACATAACACATCTCCACCGTTTACGGCTAAGAAAATGTTGACTTTATTGCAAAATGCCTGTGATTACGTTACTGCGGATGACTGGAGAAGAGTCGTGGAACACACGAAAAAATATATTATATTAGAAGACTGGGAGCGAGATGTCCACTTTGACAGCGTTTGTGATCAAGAATTGATAATCAACTTAGGGGAGAGTTCCAGTAGTGGGCCTAGTGATGATGATGACGAAGATGAATTTAATTTAGGATGTACCCCATTATTTTAATAATAAATAACTCTATGTTCCATTTTTTTTTATTTCACCCAAGAGATTTTTCTCAAAAATTATTTTGGCACGTACCTATTCCACTAAATATTCTGACTGACCAAATAAAAATATGCACTAGGTGATATTGTGGGAGAGCTTTTATTAACATACCCACCTATTAATAATTTATAATTAATAGATAAGATAAGAAATTTTTCAATATTCGATGAATATAAAAATCGAATCGAGTCTTTAACGATTATACACTACCCCATCCCTATAGTGAGCTGTCAAAATTATCAAGCTAAATTAGACAGCGGTAGGGTATAAAATGGGTTTTGGCGGCAAGCCTTGATCATATCATTAGCTCCACGTCTTTTGCTTAATAATCGTGTAGAATTTGATTGTTAGCCTGTAATAATGGTGGAATATTGCGTGTTAAGTGTTTTTGAATGTGCACAGATGTAGGCAAGTGATATGGTGCTGAAATATGAATTTTGGTGCCCCCTCCAAAACTCCTCCGAACTTTCAGTAAAATTCCACCCATTTTACTGGAAGACTCACGTGACTAGACGAGCTATTAAGCTCACTCTGACTCTGACCTGACTAACTAACTTATTACTTAAAAAATAACATTTAACTTGACACTGGCAAAACACGAAAGTGGAGACCATAATTTAATATCCTGTGAACATTCACGAATTTTACTCGACACTGGCAAAATGCACATGTTGCCATATTATTAAAAAGAAAAAAAAAAAAAAAATTAGACAGCGAGTTTTGGCGGCAAGCCTTGATCATATCATTATACTCCACGTCTTTTGCTTAATAATCGTGTAGAATTTGATTGTTAACGTGTAATAATGGTGGAATATTGCGTGTTAAGTGTTTTTGAATGTGCACAGATGTAGGCAAGTGATATGGTGCTGAAATATGAATTTTGGTGCCCCCTCCAAAACTCCTCCGAACTTTCAGTAAAATTCCACCCATTTTACTGGAAGACTCACGTGACTAGACGAGCTATTAAGCTCGCTCTGACTCTGACCTGACTAACTAACTTATTACTTAAAAAATAACATTTAACTTGACACTGGCAAAACACGAAAGTGGAGACCATAATTTAATATCCCGTGAACATTCACGAATTTTACTCGACACTGGCAAAATGCACATGTTGCCATATTATTAAAAAGAAAAAAAAAAAAAAAATTAGACAGCGAGTTTTGGCGGCAAGCCTTGATCATATCATTAGCTCCACGTCTTTTGCTTAATAATCGTGTAGAATTTAATTGTTAGCGTGTAATAATGGTGGAATATTGCGTGTTAAGTGTTTTTGAATGTGCACAGATGTAGGCAAGTGATATGGTGCTGAAATATGAATTTTGGTGCCCCCTCCAAAACTCCTCCGAACTTTCAGTAAAATTTCACTTTTCACCCATTTTACTGGAAGACTCACGTGACTAGACGAGCTATTAAGCTCACTCTGACTCTGACCTGACTAACTAACTTATTACTTAAAAAATAACATTTAACTTGACACTGGCAAAACGAAAGTGGAGATCATAATTTAATATCCCGTGAACATTCACGAATTTTACTCGACACTGGCAAAATGCACATGTTGCCATATTATTAAAAAGAAAAAAAAAAAAAAAAATTAGACAGCGGTTTTTGGCGGCAAGCCTTGACCATATCATTAGCTCCACGTCTTTTGCTTAATAATCGTGTAGAATTTGATTGTTAGCGTGTAATAATGGTGGAATATTGCGTGTTAAGTGTTTTTGAATGTGCACAGATGTAGGCAAGTGATATGGTGCTGAAATATGAATTTTGGTGCCCCCTCCAAAACTCCTCCGAACTTTCAGTAAAATTTCACTTTTCACCCATTTTACTGGAAGACTCACGTGACTAGACGAGCTATTAAGCTCACTCTGACTCTGACCTGACTAACTAACTTATTACTTAAAAAATAACATTTAACTTGACACTGGCAAAACACGAAAGTGGAGACCATAATTTAATATCCCGTGAACATTCACGAATTTTACTCGACACTGGCAAAATGCACATGTTGCCATATTATTAAAAAGAAAAAAAAAAAATTAGACAGCGGGAGTTTTGGCGGCAAGCCTTGATCATATCATTAGCTCCACGTCTTTTGCTTAATAATCGTGTAGAATTTGATTGTTAGCGTGTAATAATGGTGGAATATTGCGTGTTAAGTGTTTTTGAATGTGCACAGATGTAGGCAAGTGATATGGTGCTGAAATATGAATTTTGGTGCCCCCTCCAAAACTCCTCCGAACTTTCAGTAAAATTCCACCCATTTTACTGGAAGACTCACGTGACTAGACGAGCTATTAAGCTCACTCTGACTCTGACCTGACTAACTAACTTATTACTTAAAAAATAACATTTAACTTGACACTGGCAAAACACGAAAGTGGAGACCATAATTTAATATCCCGTGAACATTCACGAATTTTACTCGACACTGGCAAAATGCACATGTTGCCATATTATTAAAAAGAAAAAAAAAAAAAAAAAAATTAGACAGCGCATAAACACACATAATAAGGATATAAATATTATAAAATATGGTACCTACAAAACTGAACGTGGTTTGAGACAACGTAACTTAAGAAAATCAAAAATTTACTAACACGATTTATACATTTATCCAAATCCAATCTCAATCAGATCACATATCAACACGATTCATACATTTATACAAATTGTCGCAGAAAATTTTTCCCATTTAGAAGGAAAGAAAGAAAAGTTTTTACCTTTATTTTGTTACCAGATTTAGGTGTTGATTACCTCTTTATATAACAATCAACACCTAAATTAGGTCTAGATATTTTAAGCACTTTTATTATTAGCTTCAGGAATGGGCTTCTCAAAATAGCCTCCGAACTTGTGAAAATTCATAACTCAACTATATTCGTACTCACGTAGGTACTCATATCACTTGAACACATAAAATCAGTATAAACTTTTGACGTGGGCGCGTAATTAGAACTGGAACCTTGTTTTTGTCTCGTCATGAAACTTTGTTACTTAGATACGAGTCAAAGTATCTATATTTTTAACAACATAGTAACTTAGTTCATTTTAGTAGAATAAAAACTATAAAAATAAGTATATACAGAACAATTTTTTTTACAACGAAGTAAACGAGCAAGACGCTCTCCTGATGGTAAGAGATAACGATGCCCGTAATTAGTACAGTGGTATCCAGGATTTTACAAAGGTAAAATTCTGGGTGCACTGCGCCAACGATTCTTAATTGAGAGTCATAAGATGTTAAAACTCTTCGGCCCAGTAATTTCACTAGATACCGTGGGGGACTACCGAAGCACAGTATTGTTTGCACATCACTACTCAGGCGGTAGAATAACTGGCACTGTTGGGGTACCCACCTAATCGGCAAAGGAAGTCTACCCCCGGTAAAAAGCAATTGTTTTTTTAAATTTAAAAATATAATATCTTTATTGCCAACCTCAAGCTTTTATAAACGAAGGCGAGGCGAAGCATTTTAATTCCTTACTTGAAAAAACTGTTGCACTGATTTCGATAAATTTATATGATATGTTTTGTTTACTCTATTAAAAACGAAATAAAAATTCTTCTTATTATTTCAGGCATCCTCGTGTAAACGGTGAACATATGTACATAAATCTTTATATATATAAAAGAAAGTCGTGTTAGTTACACCACTTATAACTCAAGAACGGCAGAACAGATTTGGCTGAAAATTGGTAGGGAGGTAGCTAAGAGCCAGGAGACGGACATAGGATACTTTTTATCCCGATTGGTATGATTTGAAGAAAATTTTAACTAAAAATAGTTATGAATGAAAAACAAATGACTGTTGGCGAAATTTGACAGCTGATTGTCATTTTGACGTGTATTCTATTTTCAAAATTTGACGTAAATGACATAAGGAGGTCGGTGACTTGGTTTGTAACTTATTGAATGTGAATTAAATTTGAATGGTAGAATTTGATGGAAATTTAACTGGTAGAAATTTAAGAGTTCAAAAATGATAGAAATTTTAATCTAAGAAACCAAAAGATCATCAAAAACGGTCCATGCGTTCTTGAGTTATGAATATTGAAACTTTTACGAAGTACCAGGACACCAGAAACATGTAGGAGATGTTTGAGAAATTTATTTGTATTATAAACTACTTGCTGGAAGTATAACAAAACGTCATAAAAACAATGACAATTATAAATTTTGTAGTTTAACGTTTGATTTGTTTTGGTTGGAAAATATTAAAATATTTGCAGATAGTTAAGAAAATTTGATTAAAAACAATTAAAATTAAAAATAATATAAATAGATCTAGATAAAAAAAATTTGAAGAATTTGTGAACCTCTCCTCCTATTTAAATCGGTTAATAAAAATATAAAGGAATTTCTTTTACTTTGGCAAAAACAAAAATACTAATAGTTTGAGTTTTGCCTTTTGAAAAACCATACTTTTTAACAAATATTGTCTTTCTAGGTAAGTTTGATCAGTCAAATATTGGGTTGGGTTTTTGGGTGTGTTACACTGAAAATGGATTTTTTTATAATACTTTTAAACGGAGACTGCCCACATAGACTTCGGGAACATTTTGTACAGCTTATAAGTGCAAATTAAAAGTGGTTTAACTCCTACTCTTCGCTCCGCGGTTTCCATTACAGGAAAGGAAGCAAAAAAGACAAAGTATTATTAAAAGTGACTTGGAAGCATGATTTATTATTTTGCGAGTTTCACGTGTCATTTTAATTCAGTCTAGACGTCTAGATTTGAGTTATAGGCTTTTACGAGTTGTCTCAGATACAATATAAAAAAAAAACTTAATATTCCTTAACAAGAATTGAGTACAAGCGTAGGTAGGTAACTCATTGATATTAATTTTCTTATAGTACCTAGTCTAGACATATCGACGTACTATTAAGGTAAAGGCTACTCTAGTGTGAATATAGAGGTATAGTTGAATAATAGCACTAGATGATGTGCGTGGCGGTTTCCAATGTGTTATTCTAATTCTCGAGCCCCTCTTCGATGGGAGGGCGTGAAGGCCCCGCGATAAAAGGCTGGCCGTCGTTGGTGGGCGACATGACTTAGAGGCTTTATCGGATTCCCAGTTCTCAATCATAAAGACGAAGAGGGAAGTGCCGCTGGGCTTTTTAGTGGGTATACCCTACCGCGCTCATCTTCGGCGGGTGAGTTCACATATGACCCTGCGCCCCCCGGCGTAGGGTGTTGATGCATTTTTTTCAATGTCAAAAATAAAGTTGTAGCCCTCAAAATCCAAATATTAAAACTAACATTGTATAGAACTAATTCATCTCAATTGATTGAGTCGGTTAGGCGCGAAAAGGTTACATGCGCAATATATTATGTACACACAAATCCCTACTTTCGCACTTTTAATATTACTTTCATACTTTTTTTAAATTCATTTTTACGCCTAAATGACAGGACTTTTTTATTGTGCTAAAATTAAAATCATTTTAACCTATATAGCTAATATCTTAAACGAACACATAACTGTCACATAAATATCTTTTCAATTTTAATAACTTCACAGCAGAGGCAGCCAGTAATTTATATGGTAAATTCACCGTGATTTTTAATCAAGCTTTATAATACCTATTGAAATATTTTCATCTCCTTTCCAAAGTATTTCATCTAACTCATGTAACAGGAAGTGCTGAAGCTACGTTACGACCTTGAGTAGATAATGGATTTAAGCCAAAATATTACAGTTTTTGTTTTCAGCGAGCGCTCTACATTCACCTTTTAGAGTGGAAAAATCATAAATTATTCCATTTCATATAACGCATTAGTTGTTTTAATGAATGATTGAATCACGTCATGGAAAATTAACCTTTTACGTAGGAAGGAAAAGAATTAAGCTTTTTCAGGATTTATATCGTTTTCGTTTTCTTGTTACCTGAAACAGATTTGCGCGATAAAATCACTATTCTGTACAGGGATTTTGATATTGTTTTGTAATTTATTTTTGAATTGGTATAGGTAACTTATATTCATTTCAAACTGTGTCCTGTGATTGTATTCCTAATTAAAATTAATGTAGGAGAATACTAAATGAAGTTATAGTTTTGTCTTTTTCGTTCTTATTATCTTATCTTATTTTGATCGATTTTATCTCAAGTGGCCAATAATTGTAGATGGCCAATGTAGCAGTCTCCCCCCTACTTAATATTTTAAAATAAAAATAATTAATTAGTCAATACAGACTCAGGTGATCAGTAAAAGTGACTTACCAATAAAGTAGCATATCCATGCAAACTGTTATAAGACTCGATCACATTTCTAAAGTCCCCCGCGCAGTAGTTCCAGCACGGATCAGGCGGGTCCGTAGGGTTCAGCTTATTCTGAGCGTCTCTCATCATCTTCACCAACAAAGACTCAAAATCCTCATTTCCATGAGCCCCCGAAGCTTGCTCCCGGAGAACTGACACTATCTGAGTTTCATTTATCGCACTCTCCGACGAATTACCCGAAGCAGCAAGAATTTCTTGGAATATGTTCAACAAGGTCTGTGATTTGTTCGCCATGTTTATCTCCTATCGCTATGTGCTTAGAAACCCGTAACTTTTTTATTTATTTGCGTCATCGATCGGATCTTCGGCGCGAGGTTGACTTGATTGAACCTGTGGACAGAATATGAAATTCAATATCATATTTACATGACACGTCTTTTAAATTTATTTCAGCAATATATCCCTGAAGAATCTGGCCAACTTTTGACAGTTTAAAGTATTGTCATTTTTTTTCTTAATGGGTTAAAATCAATGAAGCTTTTTGGATGAAATGCATTTTATTATGCATCATATTATGTGTATGATTGATAATAAATATGATTGATAATTATAAATATTTTTTACATTAATTACACGCAAAATCATATAAGATATACATGTGTACAAGTACATACTATATCATAGACGAAGAAAATATACTAGGAACATATTATCTGAATACATCTCATCTCAGATATTCATCTAAAACCGATTAACCACTATTGAGAATACCTATATACTACTTAGAGAGACATATTATATAACTCTCTGAGTCATAATCTTCCCAGCTCAGATTAATTGCTCTTGAGCGGTTGTTCGCGTATATTGTTATTTATTTTTCAAACAGAAACTAAAGTAAATATTAATCTCGCGACTGCGTCTGCCCTGGCAATACTCCAATGCTTTATAGAAAGGAAGAGATAACAATTTTGCTTGTGTTCTCATATGGCAGATGGAATATGGTGGATGTTTATCCAGACAGGAAACAAATATTTTTGATGAAAAAAGTGGTTTAAAGAGAGATAGAAAAGATTTATTTCAGCTATGCTATAGGATTGCAATTTATATTACATTCCTATAAAGAAATATTACGTTTTCGTTTTTTAAATTACTATAAGATTTTTAAAGCTAACGTAACGTTGTCATTACTAGCGAGCGTCAAGATGGCGGGACCAAGTCTTAAGTAAAAGTATAATCAAGAACATCAAAATTTTCCGAAAGCGTGGTTAAGATTTACTCGAAAATATGAGCCATGTGTTCTTCTTTTTTTATTTCAGTAATAAATTGTACGTAGATACTACTACTCAATTATTATAGACGGTAGATAAAAGTACTTCTTCTCAGATGAGAATGATCACTGAGCATATAAATAAGAATGATGGGATGTGATCTAGATAGATCACCTTGTCTATCAGTATTTTTTTTTAACATTGACATTATTTTCTGAAACTTCAATGTGTATGAAAATCATCTAAAATTCAACAATTGAAAATTGCGACATCTAGTGCTGGTCTAAAAGGGATAAAGTAAAATAAAAGGTTTTTGTTAGAATATTGATTACTTCTAGTTTTGGACAGCCAAATGTGATCATTTCGATCACATGGGATTTAAAGTAAGTAAACCACTTTCACGCACATCTGAAGCTACGAAACTTTAAGTGGTTGATACACTTACGAATTCTCTCTTGAAGTCTTGAAAATAACCTCCAATTCGACTTAAATAAATATTCTGAATTGTATTTATCTTGCTGATGTAGTAAGGGCACTTACAATAGAACAATTCTTTCTAATGTACAAATAGCTAATCTACGAGTAAGTAAACTTACTCGCTTTTCTAGCGGTTAGAACTGCAATATAAGTAATAGATAGATAGATAACCCTTTATTGAAACACTGGCTTATGCTCGCGGCTTTGCCCGCATGACAAAATCCTTTCTTAGCGGAGGTCTACGTCATAAAACCTATCTACGTTCCAAATTTCAACCCGATCTGTCCAGCGGTTTAGGCTGTGGGTTGATAGATCAGTCAGTCAATCAGTCACTCTTTCCTTTTATATATTTAGACAAAAGATGTACAAAAACAACTTAAAACTATAATATGAAACTAAGTGTTACTTTGGCGGTCTTATCGCTAATAGCGACCTCTTCCAGACAACCGTGCAGGGAGAGGAGAACAATTGATTAAAGGACCATCATGATTTTATGACTGTCTATATCAGACACACACTCAGTGTTTTAAAATTCTGCTCCGCACTACTCTGCCCTCATAAGTTGTTGAATCACATTTTGTGTAACAATATATTATTTTATACATATTTTATAGAAAAACATACCTTTTAAAAACAACTTACAAACAATCGCCCGCTCTAACATAATACTAAAAACTGAGAGGAAATGTGTAAGTCGCAATTTGTTTATCTGAAACCGATACAAAACATATGTAGGTGGAAGATAGGTAAGAGAAAAGTGTGGGGAATATGAGAATGGAATAGTTTCATCGCTCGGTGTGGATCGCTATAACGCTTGAATAGACGAAAAATAAGGTCTGAACTCCGAACAAAACTGAAACGTACAAGAAAAGGGCGATGACATTGTATCAATGGACTTAGAATTTAGTACAAAATTCACGGTAAAGTAACTTGGTATTATGGAAATAAATTATGAAGTTACTGGAAGTTCAGATCATTAGTAATACCTACTTTGTGTATACCTAATAGATTTTAAGACTTTATTTTAGGGAATCACATAAACGGTCAGTACTAAGTGCTGTTTTTTTATAATTGGTAATCAGTGTATCTGTCACCGGAAAATGACAAGATTCGTAAGTTTATAAAATTCCTAGGAAGTTTATAAACTTTCGTAGGATTCCAAACGTGAAATAAATTGTATTATTTACGCCCACATCTACGAAATACGAAGAGACAAATTTTATGCTGCATAATATCCTAGAGCACATAGAAGTAAATAACCTAATAGTCGGTCAAGTGCTAAAATTTTCCTTTAGCGACAATAAAAAATATATTTTAGTTAACACATGGTGAGTGCTAAAAGTGCTAACTAGTTTGAAATTGTATCAAAGTGAAAATGTGCAATAATATTATGGACACACGACCGGCTACATGTAACAAGTAACAAGACAAATAAATTATTTTAAACTAACATGATACGTAAGTAAATAAAACGTTGAAAAGTTTGATATTAAAACACTGAAAGCTCGTCTAAACTTTTATTTTAGTTGAATATTCGTATATCATTTTGGGAAAATTTAAATTATTAAAAAAAATGTATTATACCTATAATGTATTTATAACTTATTTTTTTATTTTCATTATAAGTAATTTTTTGACCACGACCTCGCCTGACCTTTCCATCAAAGCTCGTATTCTTACTTATTTGCATATAATAAAACAACAATAATAAAAAAGACATCAATAAGCCAATAATAAAACAACAATAATAAAAAAGACATCATTAAGCCCAAATATATTACAGGTATAATTGTACACCAATATACATCGGAATTCTCATCATCTTCCTGCCCTTATCCCACACTAGGTAGGGTCGGCACAACACGTTTTTCTCCTCCATTCCATTCTATCATCCGTCAAATCTTCATATACATCGGAATTCTATGAATCAAAAATTACCATCGCTTCATTTACCGAAGTAAATCACTGTAAATAAATCAGTACATAAACAACATAAATTACTATAGTGGCGTAACAACCATGGCTCAATGTTTTATGACGTCATTAAAATAAGTAATAAACTATTATTGGGAGTAACAAATTGCCAAAATGTGATTTTTATAGCCGAGAGCAATAATGCGGGTAACAAGAGCTTCAAGATCACTGTTACTTACTTCGATCGTTATTTATTAACTCATGTCGCTAACAAAACATATCTTTGGCTTTTTTTAGAAGAGGCCTTTTAGGGTCAACGCTCACTACACCCACCCGGGACCCACTCAGCACCGCCTCGCCTCGCGCGGTTAGTATTCTTTATATGGATTTGTATGAGCTAACGCTCACTACATCAACTCCGGAACGCCGCCGCATCGCCTCGGCCGCGAGGCGTCCGCGCGCGGACGGCGGGTGGGCCACCCGTTGACAACTCGCGGCTCGCATGCTTGCCTTGCGTCGGTCCCGAGTTGATGAGCAGGGTCGGATTGAGAGCATCACAAAATTATTGTCTTGGAAATGAAAATTATACAATTTTTCCAATATTTTACTACGATTTCTTTTTTTTTGCATTTTTTAGAATAGAAAAAAATGCGTGGAATATTTCTATGATTTTATTAAATTATACGTACAAAAACAAGCCTACGAAACAAAACAACAAAATGTTTTTTTTTGCCATGGGAAAAAGCAGGATAAAGGTAAACTAAATTATAATTTACTTCATCTTACTAATATTATAAAAGCGAAAGTTTGTGTGTATGTGTGTGTGTGTGTGTGTGTGTGTGTGTGTGTGTGTGTGTGTGTGTGTGTGTGTGTGTGTGTGTGTGTGTATGTGTGTGTGTGTGTGTGTGTGTGTGTGTGTGTGTGTGTGTGTATGTGTGTGTGTGTGTGTGTGTGTGTGTGTGTGTGTGTGTGTGTGTGTGTACGTTTGTTACTTTTTCACGCTTAAACGGATGAACCGATTGACTTAAAATTTGGTATGAAGATAGCTGAGACTCTGGAATAACACATAGGCTACTTTTTATCCTGATAAATGAAACAGTTTCTGTAAAAAATCAAATATATATTTAAAAAATGAGTTCTGAAATTTAAAAATTAATTGTCATTTTAACATTTGCGATTTTCCATTATTTTTGAAAAAATTGACAATTAATTGTCATTTTGACGTATTCGATTGTCTTTTTTTTTTGAGAAATTTGACATATTCGTTTTTCAATATTTTTTTGAAAAATTTGACATTTGAGATTTTTAATTTTTTTTCGCGAAATATGACATATTCGATTTTCATTTTTTTTTGAGAAATTCGACATTAGATTTTTTAATTTTTTTAGAAAAATTTGACATATTCGATTTTTAATTTTAGAAAAATGCTGGAAATTTTAATGATAGTTTATGGTAGATTTTTTTTAATGAGTGCTTCATTTGTAGTTTATCAAATGGGCTTACTATGGGTGCTTCATTTGTAGTTTATCCAATGGGCTTACTATGAGTGCTTCAATTGCGGATTATCAAATGGGCTTACTATGGGTGCTTTATTTGAAAACTAAATGGGCTCACTATGAGTGCTTCATTTGTAGTTTATCAAATGGGCTTACTAAGGGTGTTTCATTTATGGTTTATCAAATGGGCTTACTATGGGTGCTTCATTTGAAAACTAAATGGGCTTACTATGAGTGCTTCATTTGTGGTTTATCAAATGGGCTTACTATGGGTGCTTCATTTAAAAACTAAATGGGCTTACTATGAGTGCTTAATTTGTGGTTTATCAAATGGGCTTACTATGGGTCCTTCATTTGAAAACTAAATGGGCTTACTATGAGTGCTTCATTTGTGGTTTCTCGAATGGGTTTACTATGGGTGCTTCATTTGTGGTTTATCAAATGGGCTTAATATGGGTGCTTCATTTGAATACTAAATGGGCTTACTATGAGTGCTTCATTTGTAGTTTATCAAATGGGCTTACTATGGGTGCTTCATTTGAATACTAAATGGGCTTACTATGGGTGCCTTATTTGAAAAATAAATGGTTTCATGGTTGAAAAATAAATGGTCATTAAATGGTCATTTGTCAAATCCGAACTTTACCGGAATTTCACGAGATGCGTCGAACATATTTTACATGTTTCTGGTTGAATAATAAGTCTTATTTCTACCGATAATAGCCCATTTGATAAACCACAAATGAAGTAGTCATAGTAAGCCCATTTGATAAAACACTCATAGTAAGCCCATTTATTTTTCAAATGAAGCACCCATAGTAAGCCCATTTAGTTTTCAAAAGAAGCATCCATAGTAAGCCCATTTGATAAACCACAAATGAAGCACTCATAGTAATCCCATTTAGTTTTCAAATAATGCACACACAGTAAGCCCATTTGATAAACCACAAATAAAGCACTCATAGTAAGCCCATTTAGTTTTCAAATAATGCACTCATAGTAAGCCCATTTGATAAACCACAAATGAAGCACTCATAGTAAGCCCATATAGTTTTTTAAATGAAGCACCCATAGTTAGCCCATTTGATAAACCACAAATAAAGCACTCATAGTAAGCCCATTAAGTTTTCAAATGAAGCACCCATAGTAAGCCCATTTAGTTTTCAAAAGAAGCACCCATAGTAAGCCCATTTAGTTTTCAAAAGAAACACCCAAAGTAAGCACATTTAGTTTTCAAAAGAAGCACCCATAGTAAGCCCTTTTGATAAACCACAAATGAAGCACCCATAGTAAGCCCATTTGATAAAATACAAATGAAGCACTCATAGTAAGCCCATTTAGTTTTCAAATAATGCACTCATAGTAAGCCCATTTTATAAACCACAAATAAAGCACTCATAATAAGCCCATTTAGTTTTCAAATAATGCACTCATAGTAAGCCCATTTGATAAACCACAAATGAAGCACTCATAGTAAGCCCATTTGATAAACTACAAATGAAACACTCATTGTAAGCCCATTAATTTTTCAAATGAAGCACCCATAGTAAGCCCATTTGATAAACCACAAATTAAGCACTCATAGTAAGCCCATTTAGTTTTTAAATGAAGCACCCATAGTAAGCCCATTTGATAAACCACAAATGAAGCACTCATAATAAGCCCATTTAGTTTTCAAATGAAGCACCCATAGTAAGCCCATTTGATAAACTACAAATGAAGCACTCATAGTGAGCCCATTTAGTTTTCAAATAAAGCACCCTTTCTATGGAGAAAGCCCATTTGATAATCCACAATTGAAGCACTCATAGTAAGCCCATTGGATAAACCACAAATGAAGCACTCATAAAAAAAAATCTACCATAAACTATCATTAAAATTTCCAGCATTTTTCTAAAATTAAAAATCGAATATGTCAAATTTCTCTAAAAATAATTAAAAATCTCATGTCGAATTTCTCAAAAAAAAAAATGAAAATCGAATATGTCAAATTTCTCTAAAAAAATTAAAAATCTCATGTCGAATTTCTCAAAAAAAAAAAATTAAAAACGAATATGTCAAATTTCTCAAAAAAAATTGACAATCGAATACGTCAAAATGACAATTAATTGTCAATTTTTTCAAAAACAATGGAAAATCGCAAATGTCAAAATAACAATCAATTGTCAAATTTCAGAACTGTCATTTTTTTAATATATTTTTGATTTTTACAGAAACTGTTTCATTTATCAGGATAAAATGTAGCCTATGTGTTATTCTAATATGTGTTAGTCTCAGCTATCTTCATACCAAATTTTAAGTCAATCGGTTCATCCGTTTAAGCGTGAAAAAGTAACAAACATACACACACACACACACACTCACACACATACACACAAACTTTCGCTTTTATAATATTAGTAAGATTATGTACTTAGTAATAGTTTTTTATCAGGCGTTAATTTCTCACTTACGAAATATTAAATTTAATTACGATTTTTTTCTTATAACGAAAGTTTTATTTAAATTACGCAATTAGCCATGAAAAAAAGCAGGATAAAGGTAAATTAAATTGATAAATTATTATTTACTTCATGTCTAATATTATTTTCAATAGTTAGATTAAGTTAATATTAAAAATTAAGTTAATTATAAATTCAACTATTTACTATTTATTAAACATTTAAAAGGATTTATTGTGGAATTAAATTCGTGGATAAGTGGCGTCCACTCGTTGGTCACGCGGCGTTCACGGGTTGACCGCGCGGCGTCCACCCGGCGTCAACGCGGCGTCCACCCGTGGACGCCGCGTTGACGCCGGGTGGACGCCGAGGCGAGGCGGTGCTGAGTGGGTCCCGGGTGGGTGTAGTGAGCGTTGACCCTTAGGGTTTGACCACCTCCTACCTGATGGAAAGCGCAGATGCGGTCGACGATAGATCATGTAAGATGCCTAGAAAGGTACCTATTCACTCGTGTCTTAAAATACCCAAGTTGTATCGTTCGGAAAACACGGATAGAAAACAGCAGCGCGCTTTTATAGAAAAGAGCAATAAAAATACATAGACGACAAAGATGCCTGGAAACCTCTGCATAATAAACCAGCTGGTGCCCCTCAAACGCACAATAAATTATGTAACCAAGATAAACATTGTAAACACATATTTGAAAAATGCAATCCTCATGAGTTTCTTGCTCGTTCTTCTCATAGAGGTGCCTTGCGAACGAGCGGTAGAATAGTGTTAAAATAGAAAAATGTAAAATTGACTTGCAAAAGTGCTCCAATGTAGCTTATTTGAATAAATGAATTTTGAGTTTGAGAGCATGTAACTGTATAGGTACCTATAGCTAACAAGTTTTTTATTTTAAAATAACTTGTATACCTAATCATTTCTTAGTTCTGGACAATCCTGAAAAATATCAAGAATTCTAAAAAAGATGTCTAAGAATAAGTCGTAAAGTATTTTTGAACAGATAAAGACTGAGTTGTGTCGGTCAGTTTGTTTTTACATAAAAATACAATATTTCAGCTTTATGAACGATATTTGGTTACTTCAACTGAGAAGCGGATATTCAAAGCATTTTATTTCATAAAAGTACGGGCCGGCGAAGTTCTGAAAAGGGATGTAAAAAAGATAGCAAACATGCCAGCAGCATATTTCCGTTCTGTTAGATACACAAGTAGGATTAAAAAGGTTTTCATTGATCCTGAGTCCCAGCTAGAAGTTAATAAAGCTATACCTGTGTAGGTACCTATGTCTTTTTTACCTGAGGCCTTTTGACAGTAAATTACATAATGGGTACAATATTAATACCTAATGGCTGAATTGAGAGCAAAACCGAATAAGACGAACGCGCTCAAGTTTTTGGCGAAAATCAAGTTTTTAGACAATAATAATACAAATAATAATAATAATAATCCTAGGTAACACTGTACTGATTATGGGCAGCCGTTATCTCTTAACATCGGGAGAGCGTCTTGCTCGTCTTCTACTTAATCACCAAAAAAAAAAAAAAAAAAAACTTTATTTGACACAATAATAGTCCAGTAAAAGAAGAAATGTGGATCGAAAAGTCGAAAGCAGAAAAACTAACTTAGTAACTTTGTTTGGACTAGTTAGGAGATAAACATACTAAAAGTCCCCACCCCTCCGAGGTGAGCCCGAGGGGGGGAGGCCGGAGAAGGTCCCATTTTTAGGTTTTTTGCTTATATGTCAAAAACTGTGCGTTGTACGATATTTTGTTGTTCTACATTATTAAACCTCATAAAATTTTCTACAACTTCGACCTTGACACTTTTCATCTATCTCCAATCGTTGTCCAGCTATGAGCTTCCAAACATGGTCTATTTTGAAGACGCTTAAATTAGTTTTCCATATAAAGTCGGTAAAAAAATCTTACAAATAAAATTTGACCAGCTTCTGGTTGTCGTATCATAATGAAACTTTGCAAATATCTAGAAATCTGATGACAGTTTAATAATCTGGTACCACTAAGCTGATCTGATGATGGAGCCAGGAGGTGTCTACTGAAACTCATCAATGGCTATTAGTAAAACCGGCGAGTTTAGGCTCATTACATTCGGATTGATGAGACGTAGGCACCTCCTGGTCCATTATCAGACCCTCGACAACAAGTGTTATGAAAAAGTATCATCGATTCGAATGTAATGTGCCCAAACTCGACGGGTTTACTAATAGCCATTGAAGAATTTCATTAGACACCTCCTGGCTCCATCATCAGATCAGCTTAGTGGTACCAGATTATTAAACTGTCATCAGATTTCTAGATATTTGCAAAGTTTCATTATGATACGACAACCAGAAGTTGGTCAAATTTTATTTGTAAGATTTTTTTACCGACTTTGTATGGAAAACTAATTTAAGCGTCTTCAAAATAGACCATGTTTGGATGCTCATAGCTGGACAACGATTGGAGATAGATGAAAAGTGTCAAGGCCGAAGTTGTAGAAAATTTTATGAGGTTTAATAATGTAGAACAACAAAATATCGTACAACGCACAGTTTTTGACATATAAGCAAAAAATCTAAAAATGGGACCTTCTCCGGCCTCCCCCCCTCGGGCTCACCTCGGAGGGGTGGGGACTTTTAGTATGTTTATCTCCTAACTAGTCCAAACAAAGTTACTAAGTTAGTTTTTCTGCTTTCGACTTTTCGATCCACATACCCTTTTTGGGCACTCATTGACTGGGCTATAAATGTACAATACAATAAACTGAATCCATAGGCTCCCGAACTAGTAAAAACTGTGTTTCATAATGAACAAATCGTTTTTGTTTTGGCGAGACAAATTGGACAGAGATAAGTGGAAGGATTTGGGAGAGGTCTTGGCCCAGCAGTGGGACAGTACAGACTAAACAAAAAAAAAACATCGTAGCTTTTAATTTGTTTTATGTTCACCGATTAGGTACTTGACAAAATCTAAAACACTTTAAAAAAAAAAAAAATTTTGTACACTCATGTAGTTCCATTTAAATATTATGTGAAAAAATATTTATTTAACTAAAAGAAAAAATGCAATACAGAAGCATTTTAACACTATATATTATTGCTAGATTTATTTATGTAAGAACCTGTGACTCCCTGACTAGGCCCTCGCTATGTATATTATCAAAATGGGTGTAGCGGTTTTCAGTTATAAAGTAAAAAGTGCGCTCCGCCCTCACTTATTGAAAGCTACTCGTATAAGACTGTATAATAATACCTATATTGTTTAATTAATTTACTTGTTATGTTCCAGGAATTAGAAGGCAAACAAACTGTCGGCCCACATCATGGTTAGCAATTTTAATCATAATTAAGCGTGCAACCAAGCCCAAACTATAACCTTATCTGCCAATAGGTAACAAGTTCCATCAATTCCAGTGTTCCATAGCTGTCTAAATAATTACGTCATGCACCATCTCAGACATTAGACATCCTTGAGGGCCGTGATATTAATTCTCCAAGGGAAATTCATCATCTGATATGAATTCCTAAAGGACTATCCGTTTAAATGTACATAATAATATTGTGTTGGTGCCTTTGAAACTAAAATTAATAAGTTTCGCAATTTTCTACGCAGTTTTTTTTCTAAATATAGATTGATAGATAGATAACGCTTTATTGATACAACTTAAAAGACCTTAGAACTAAATACAATTTGTAATGTAAACAGTAGTAGTAGTAGTGTATGTTTGTAATATAGGTATACTAGCTGCGCCCAGCGGTTTTACCCGTATAGCCTATGTGTTATTCCAGGGTCTAAGCTATCTCCATACCAAATTTCAGCTCAATCGGTCCACCCGTTTAGGCGTGAAAGAGTAACAAACATCCAGACATCCATTCTTACAAACTTTCACGTTTATAATATTAGTAAGATAAGGAAAGATGCCAATTGACTGACTGATCAACCAACGCTCAGACTAAACCTGCTGAATGGATTTGGTTTAAATTTGGAACACCGATAGGTTTTATGACTTAAACTTCTGCTTACTAAAGGATTGGTCCATGCGGGCAAAGCCACAACCATAAGCTAGATTAATTATAAAATATGTTCTACGCAATGCTTCAGCGTTTATAGTGCTGATATTATTTCTACGTCTTATATGACATTACTTTATGAAACTCTATGGGCTTGTTCACGTGTACCCGCGGGCGCGGGCGCGGGCGCGAAATATCAAACATATATGACGTGCTATGAAGGTGTTCACGTACAACGCACGTGCGGTGTGAGCAAAGTCTGTCGCGCCCGTGCCCGCGCCCGCGCCCGCGTGTTATAGCGTGAACAAGCACTATAAAGTAGCTTTGAAGTTATTTTTGCAGTCAAAGTTAGTGCCACTTACACACTGGGTACACGCCGATAAAATTCCATTTTATATTTTTACGCTTTTTATAATATTATTTTAACCGAAAGTTTCAATAAAAGTTTGTTTCGGTAAACTAAAACAACACTCCACAGTACAGTTGAAGTGATCCGGTCGAACCGTTTCTAAATTGCATCTATCAGCCATTTAAAAATCCCTGACCACTACGCGAATCGCCTGTCATTTAAAAGTGGTCAAACTCTACCAAGTTTTCAATACTCTAGTATCGTCGTATATACTCATAGTATTTACGACGATACTTTTTCTTTACTTTTTCACACATACATTCTAGTTAAATTGTATTTACTAATCTACGGAGGAACACTGATCCCTGAAATACAAGTCTTTGACTTAGTTCAGGGATCAGAACAACAATCCTAACATGAGCCTTTACTAGAAATCTGTGTATAATTAAATTGTGTATGTAATATTTTTGTGTAATGTTTAATAAATAAAAAATAAAAAAATAATAAATCTCGTAACGATAATTTTCATAATACGTACCTACCAACCTACATAGTTTTATCAGAGACGAACTGAACGAAGTGAGCGAGTATTGCTAGTGCAAGGAAAATGAGCTTTTCTGAAAAAATCTTAGGAAGGCCAATACTATAGGTATGTCTCATTTAAAACTCCGTGCCAGCGGGTTTTCCTCATACTCATATTTTTCCCGCTGTAAAAAGCGGGCATAAGCGTAAGCGTAGATCATCTAGATTCTAGAATCGAGGTAGGTACAGTCATTTTCACCCATTGCACAATGTATAACATTTGATGATTGATCTGCTGAGACGGGTTTAGTGGTCTATAATAGGATGATGAGAAAATAATGGACCAATAAAAATCGCAGTGACAGTGATATATCGCGAATATTTATAACCCAAGCAGGCCGTGAAAATTGATACCGAGCACCTAATGGGTGACATTGGAAGGTCAAGTTTTACATTCCTTGATATCTACTAGCCTCTGAAAGTGAATTATTATAATATTAAGTATAGATTATTATACGACTGTTATACGACTGTATTTATTGTCTTTCTTTTTCTGGAAAGAGTAGTGTGGGCTTACGTTTTAATACAAATAGTTTTTTCATCCCCCTATCTCGGAAAGTGTATTTTTACTCTTCGATATCTGACTGGAAAAGTCCATTTTATCCTCTAGAGGGTAAAGTAAATTTGAATTTAGAACATCGTGTGCACCGAGTTTGTGAGTCAGAAACATAATTAAACCTATTTACTTCGACCTCTATGGTGCCGATTTTATCATACAACTTTTTTAAATTTGTTAAAAACTCGGAATCAGAACCTCCTTGGTGAAGTTTTTTTTTTATTTGCTTTGTGTGCACCATCAGTCTTGCCAGTAAGTTACTTTTGTAAAATTTTACGTTTCTTTTAAACTATTTACTGTACTAGTTTAGCTAAAAGTTACATTTCGAGGCAATAGTATTTTTTAATGAATTAAATATGGATGAATTTTCCCTGTAATAGTAAAAATAGTTAATTTAGCAGAGTTAATAAAATAAGCCATTTTTTATAACTTTATCTGGTTAGTAGAAAGATTTTATACTACATTTTAGTAACTTTTTTAATATCGATTTCTCAATAAAATTAACTGAAAATGAGGAAATAATCACTAAAAAGAATAGGTAAGTAAGCGTACCCACATAAATTTAAATTGAATAATGGTTACTTTGTAGATATGGCACTGGCAACACTGTGCGCATCCATGGTGAGAATAAATTTATAAAAATATCTTTTATCATTGAGTTATTTCCTCGCTGAGGGGATGAAAAATTATGTGTCACACTCGAGTGCGAAGATTTTTAACCTTCTGTTCTTTTGATTCCCTCGCTAAGCTCAGGATTCTAATTATTAAATCACTCGCTGCGCTCGTGATTTCGCTAGCTCCGTCATCAAAACTGAGCACGCGGTTAAAAAGCAACTTTGCACTCTTGTATAATAAATAACTATTACCATTAAAATCTAAAAAGTGTTCTTTACTGCTGTAGTAGCTGTAGTATTGTTAGTTTGTTTTTTCAATAAAGTCATTTGCTATCGACTAGGCTAGGGTATCCACCACAAAATTACAGATTTACACAAAATTTCTAATGCTGATGTTGCGTAGGACTTTATATTAAAGTCCTGTGTATGTTACACATACCTTACATTATATACATTACTTACATAATAATATCAGACTGCTTGGCATAACATTGAGCGAACACAGCACTCATCTAGTTCAATTTACTCGTGTGGCGTGGCATGGCTATAAAAATAAAAATATTTGTTTTTTCTTATTTTTATAGTCTCCTGCTCGTATTGTCCAAAAGAGTTGGCTAATGTGATCTTTTGGATAAAGTTTCATTTGTTTCAAACAAAAGGAATACAAAATTACCTACTACTTTTAATTTATTACACGTCACAAACCGTGCCTGTATCAGTCCTGATCTAAAAGATTTTTCTTTTGCGATAAATAACATAGTTCTGAAAGGATTAGTTATGAGTATTTTTAACAAACTGCTCTGCTTATTTTATATTTTACACGCAGCTTTAAATAAAAACCAACTAATTTATTTCAAAAACATCTCAATCCTAAAATATCCTTTTTTTTTTACTTAGCAGTTTTTTGTTATTTTTATTACGTTTACATAATATAAACTCTTGCCTAGAAATTTACATTATACTAAAATACACGACATATTATTCTAATTAGGCTCGATTGTAATTTATTGATATGTCTGTATCCATTAAAAAATAAATTACAATTTAATTTATCTTTTTTTTTAAAGCTGTAAAAAATTGGCTCTCTATATTAAATTGGTCTAAAAGGCGCAGAACGCACTTTTTTATATAGACTGGACTTACTTTTTAAGCATATTGGTTCCGGTTACCGCCTAAACGGTATGTAGAAGATAATTAAAGTTAGGTTATATTGAAGGCCTAACAGGAATTATGGCGGCCTGAATCTTCGACATTTAAGTTAGCCACACAACCTTAAATGGTTATTAAGTCTGACAGCGTAATTATAGTAACCCGTTCTGTTGAAGTATAAACCCCTTATATATTAAAACTAAAGTGCCTGAAACATCATATAGGTACCTAACTTACGTAGTAATTATAAGATAAAATATCTTTCTCTACATAGAACGGTAAAGTTTCCAAAGTTTAAATTAATAAAACAATAAATTAAATTAATTTAAGTTGGTCTTTGTAAATCTAACTAATCTCAAAGAGTTGGATTAAACAAGGAGAATGGCTTTCAGGCACTTACTACACATATCTTTAGTCGACTCTGCTCTATTCAACATTTTTACTTACAAAAAATCCAAATCTACAAAAAAA
The DNA here is from genome assembly GCA_947507615.1 of Hemithea aestivaria. Classification (NCBI taxonomy): domain Eukaryota; kingdom Metazoa; phylum Arthropoda; class Insecta; order Lepidoptera; family Geometridae; genus Hemithea; species Hemithea aestivaria. Next base: position 9,647,124 of record OX382339.1, on the reverse strand, counting down.
TGTCGAAAGGACGCCATTTATTTCTCGACATGGGTATTCATTTAAATTTTATCGTAAGAAGAAAAGGCCACGGCGAGACAGTTAGCACAAAATCGTCAAAATAAAAAAAACACCTCAGCATTTCTACCACACCATTAAAACATACACGAACTTTTCAAATTTTCGGTAACAGAAATTAATTTAATAACTTACCCAATTATATTCGTAGATCTTGATTCTAACTAAAGCCCTTTGACCACAATTGTTTAGATCCGTATAAAAGCCAAAGTTTCTCGCAATATCAATAGTATAAGTCTACAGGATACGGTAAAGCTATCATAAACTCACTTAAGCTCAACTTGAGCGAATATTATTCTGCTCAAACCCTTTTCATGCTCGGATAATGTTTTATTACTTCGAATCTCTGAATTATTGTGAAAATTATTTTGCGGGAAATGTAAACAAAAGGTCGATTTAAAAGCTACAATATATATCGTAAAAATAAAAATCCATAATGTAGATTATTAAAAAATATTAGACACGAATTGTTTATTTGTACACACACTCAAAAATATTTAGCCAAGGGGTTCTAACCTAAATTTCAGGCCAATTAGGCCATCAGTTTAGACACGAAAGCTTAACAAACATATATACCGACATTCGACATCCATACAAAACTATATTTGCAGAATTTACATTTACAGGCACACACACATACATATTATATACTAGTACACACACACTTACGTACCCATACTTACGCATATTATTTATAATATTAGTAGGATTTCCTCACATAATATTTTTATCACATATCCCTCAAAATCAATACAAGGGCTATTGTTATGTGATGGAAATGCTTGGAAGCTTTTAAGCCAAGACAAAAGATGTAAAAGGTTTGAGATATCGTATTGTGTTTCACAACGCTACCTCCACATTCTACGTACTGTAGCTACGTACCCACCTACGTGTTTCACCTGTAGGTACACGTAGTTCATCAGTAACACTATAATTAAAAAAATATTACAAAGTACATCTATATAATACTAGCTTGTGCTCGCGACCTTGCCCGCGTGGTAAAATCCTTTCTTAGCGGTGGTCTATATCATAAAACCTATCTGCATTCCAAATTTCAAGCAAATTCGTTATTACAAAGTAAAAAAAGTGTATTATATTTTTAATTATAATCACCTGAGTTATTATTTCTGTTATATACTCGTACATCCCTAATACATATTACCTCTATTTAGGGCCTTTTTACAAGCTTTATATTACTTTCACCTGTCTGTTGTCTGTCTGTCTGTCTGTCTGTCTGTAATCAAATCTTGCAAGTTTAATTTGACCCACTTCCCGGTTTCCAATTGAGCTGAAAATTTGCATGCGTGTGTAAATCGGATGACAATGCAATATTTTTATGACATCGAGCTGATCTGATGATGGAGCTGGAAGGTGGCCATAGGAACTCTGTCATTAAACAACGCAACCTCATCGAGTTTGGGCTCATTTGATTCGTCTTGATGAGTACTTTATGATGCAAGATGGTAATAATAATAAAAGCTTGTTTTTAAAAAGTATTTTTTAAATTTCACTTGTTTATATGTGAAACCGATGGCATCAGCTAGCGTACAATATGTAGAAGTCTATTCACATGCTCGCCGCAAAGGTTATTCAGAATTTGGTCGCAGCGGCCGCATAATGAATGAGATTGAATTTATGAAGATTGATGGGCACTTGTCACTTCTGGTGCGAAGACTGCCGGTTTCCCACTTCAGTTAATTTAAGTCTAATAATAGAACTATGTTTATATTGGAGAAGGGAGTCAAGGAAATTGTGATCTTTGCATTTATATTAGTGGAAATTAAGGTGGAAATTAGGTACATGATGTCGCCATGATACTCTTGCTTGCGGAAAAAGTATCAGAAATGTGGTATTTTTCTACTGAACCACCATTAACCTTAACGTACCTGCGTAGGCTACCTACTTACCTACACTTTTAACAGATTTAAAAAAGTGGAGGTTTTTCAACTAGTCGAAAACATTTTTTTGTAAGACGCCTAAGTCGATTTATAAAATTTGTTTTGTGTGGGGGTTTTATTTTAAAGGGTAAGGCTCTAATCTAGATAATCCCATTTAAATTTTATCAAATTCGGTTGAGGAAAACGGAAGATAGACCTGAGTATTAGAAACCTCACATATACGAGAGGTCTATCCAGCAGTCCAACAGTTGTACGTAGAATCATAGTAAAGTGTGTAAAACCAATTCTAGGGGAAAAAAACTTGAGAGGTGTCAAGGGACACCCGGATGGAACGAAGTTCGATTAATGAAAATATCTGGCTTGCTTTCTATAAGAGAAAGAGAGAGAGAGACAGACAGACAGACAGAGAAACATGCGCACGCCGCACAGCTTACAATAACTTACTATAGCAAAAAGTGTCGTGACAACTTTTCGTAAGATTTTTTTCCGTCTAGCCCCCTTTCACAACGCGCGATAAGGAACTTCATTCCAACAACACGAACCAGTACTTATTCTAATCTCGATTGGAATAGAAATATTATACAATTATTTTTCCCGGGAGATTCTTAGTCGCACACGGTTATGTACTAAGTCTTTCTACCTACCGATAATTTTGAGATTAGATCGGCCATCATAAGAACTTTATATCAAAACTAGCGTCACGAGTCACGACTCAGTTAAAGACAGGCATAATTTTCGACGTTAGAGCCATTGGGTCGAATGCCCAATTTTTTCGGCTATCGATTTTTTATCGAGTTTTTAGACAATGGTTTACTCTCACTCCTAACGCGTTTGGAAAGTTATCGTGGCCATTCTTCTTGCCTATCTATTCCGTGGCTCAACCCGTATAATTCCTGCGTTCCTACAAAACGTCTCCACTGGTTATTTAACTTCATTGCATATTTGATGAGAAAACGTGTCGTATGCCCACATAATACCACATTACATTTACATACCCAAGATGTTTGTTCGCGAGGTAAGGTAATTTTTGGTGATCCCGCGTATTGCCGCTGAATAAATAAATAAATTAGATGTATTATTTACGAAAATCATTTGTCAACATGCCAACTAGTCCCTAAATTATGATTTTTATCTACATTATGATAAATGAAAGAAATACATACGGGTGATTCCACAAAAGTTGGGTAACTTTGTGTGCCAGTGTTTTTTGGACAATTTTTCATTAAATAACTAGTAATAAACATGGCTGCCATGTAAAATAATCAACTTTTTACTATGTCACTCACTTTTACTAAAATCATTTACATCCTTTCATATATATATATGAAATGACTTTGAACTTTGAATATAAAAGATGTCATTTTCTATCCTCGATATCAGTCCCTAGCCATGTCACATTTCCAAAATAATGTTTTCGTTCGACTGATTTTAGTAGGCCTTGATGATTTTTGAACTTTATTTAACTTAAGTATACTAAAAATTACATGATCTTGTTCATTGTATCTATTAAGCAAACAAAATGAAATATTTTTCATATTTATTTTGGAAGAAAAGTAGCGACATCGATAATTATAGTCAGGCCCTAGCCGCTTAGTAAATTTTAAAATACGCTGCAATCAAAATAAGGGGTAATTTTAAAATGAACGCGTTCAAAAGATACAATATGGAATTAGTCATAAGCAGGGGCTGTTCCGTGTTGGCCGTCTTGACATTAGTGCAATCAACGTCGATGCGGCCTAAACACGCTCTGTGCCAGTCAAGCTCTCAGGCCCTAGTTCAGTTATTTTATGAAAAGTTAATTAGTTATTATACTCTCTTGTTTATTTGTACATGTGATTTGTTTGTTCTGATGTTGTTGTTATCTACAATGTTCGGTATTTATTTTTAAAAGTAAATTACGAGCGATTTTGTTCTGATTCGTCAGTCCCTAGACCATCAGGCCCTGGCTGTTAATGTGACTAAGGACTGATTTTTGTTACTTTTTGTGTGTTTTTTTACTATTGTATGCTCACGAGGTGCTATATGCTCATATCTTTAACACATTTTCTCTGCCCTTTTTCCTTTTTCTGATCCGGATGTTTTTTTTTTATTTTTTCTTTACTTTTTTTGCCTGTTCTGACTTCTGTTCTTGCTTATTCTTCTGTAGGCAACTGTATTTTTCTTTGTGGCGGTAAATTTTACAACTAACAAGAGTTTCTAGTTGACGAATTCGTGTGAAAGAGTATAAGACTGTCAGTCCCTAGAACAGAGATTTCAGAAAAACACAAATTTCTCTTTAAAAACCTAGTAAAGTGACTGGCCCCTTTAGATAATAAAATGATATTATTACATGCACTGTATTTACTAAAAAGTTTTTGATTTAGAATCTAAAAACACGCATGGCAAAATTTGGTCGAAAGTTACCCAACTTTTGTGGAATCACCCATACGCATATATCTCAGTGAAGCCAAGGAAGGATTTACCCAGGCTACTTGAACGATAACGCGTTAGCAACGCGTCGGCAACACCTATAGACGTCTACGTCTACGGCGCCTATAGACGTCTGATGATTTTTACCGGGGCTAGACTTCCTTTGCAGGATGTCGTCTAGGTGTACCCCAACAGTGCCAGTTATTCTACTGCCTGAGCCATGATGTGCAAACATTACTGTGCTTCGGTTGGAGGGCACTGTAGCTAGTGTAAGAAGCGTTGATGCAGTGCACATAGAATTTTACATCATTGTGAAATCCTAGGTGGCATTTTCTCTTTTGGGCAGCGTTATCTCTTAACATCAGGAGAGCGTATTACTTGTCTTCTCACTTCTTCGCATAAAAAAATGTTAGTGTTCCAGACGTCTATAGGCGATGTTAGGGCTCCTCATCAGGCAAGCCGTTTGCTTACGTGTCACAACTTTATAAAGAAATAGAGTGTGCTCGCGGCTTGGCCCGCATGATAAAATCTTTCTAAGCGGAGGTCTACATCACAAAATCTATCTATATTCCAAATTTCAAGCGAATCCGTTCAGTGGATTGAGTTGTGCGTTGATAGATCAGTCAATCAGTCACACTTTCTTTTTATATATTTAGTAGAAGATTTGTAAAACTTGACTTGCAATAGTGAGCTAATGGAACCTAGATAAAATGCCCTAGGTATTGCAAAGATTATCAGCCGAACGTGTGCTATTCTCGTTAGTCCTTTTGCATGAAAAGTAAAAGGTAAAAATCGCATGAAAGAAACCAATTCAATTCAGAATGAATTCATTCCATTAAGATCGCCATAAATATTTTATAACGACGCTGACAAACGACACCGTCGGCCCCTAATTAATTTCATGGTGCAAAGTTAACAATATTAATGAAAACGCCAAAATAAACATTATTGTTTACGGGATCAAGTTTTATTTTTGTTCCCTTTCCTGTTTTCATTTATTGATGAATAATGATAGGAAGAATACGGAAAGCGTAACTGTTTATTGGACTTCAGGGGCCAGAGTTTTACAATAGATTTTTCATTATAATATTGCCCAGTTTATGATAGGTACTTTAGTGTTTTTTGGGAAACCCAAAATATTGTAATAAAATCTGAATGCGACTTAATTTTGTAAAGGATTTGGATGCATCAAAATCTTGAAAAGATCTAGAGAAAGAAGAAGAATCTATAGGAAAGATTAAGGGATAGATCTAGAGTTGTAAAATCTAGATAGGTAAACAAGCTTGGTAGGTACACTACCTACAAATAAACTTATGGACTAAATAAAGCAATAAATTATTCAAGTTCTTTATAAGTTTTATGATAAAATATAATAATACCTCTAGATAGGAAATATTTATTTACGGCATCGTAAAAAAGACAACTACTTAATAGTAAAACAACTTTCCAAAGAGAAAAGCTCACTATCACTAACTTTGTAAGTAAGTGAACCCTTATTCTATTACCGCATACTGGTCTGAGTAAAATTTACTCCAATTCCTCCGCTAGGCAGTTGTCCGATCGCCGGCGTGTCAATGATGAGAGATGAGCGATATTCTTGGCCAAGAAACAATCTGATGGTAAACCTATGGTTTTAAACAAGTAATGAGGTACATTTATGAACTACTCTGTCTCTTTCTTTGATAATTTTCAACGTAGCGACATCTCGGCAAACTGTTTTGTTTAAACAATGGTATATATCTTAAGGAACGTACCCACTCTAGTACTTACTGCCTTATTGTATCTATTGTTGACGCCAAGGAAAAGCTGTGTAGCATTAAAAATATATAATTCCTGACGTATTCACACCCTTGCTAAGTCTCTGCGAAAAATGCATCAGAACTACACTACACTCTCTTTTCACCCTTAGACATTCTACCTCTAGCATATTATCTTAGCATGTCTAATATCTAGTGTCTAGTGTGGTGCGGCTATAATATGAACACTAGGGCCATGATTGGCCTATTGTGATCGTAGTATCTAGTACCTTTTTTATCCAGGAAGAATGCGTTACGCATCATCACCCCACGCAGGCGGGCGCGGGGCGCTATGTGGGACTCCCCCGCCGAAGATGGGCGCGGCGAGGATACCCACTAAAAAACTTGGGGGTGTTCCTGCGGGACGCCATAATGCCGGGGCAGCGAGTACGCCTAAGAATTCATCCGCGGCCAAGTATCTAGTACATATTATGTTTACTCCCTAATCGCTTCTCGCTCATCGCTATTTGTTCTACACGTCCCTGAGAGTTGGTTAACACTTACATCTCGGCCTTTTGGTAAACAAGATTTCACTCCCGAAATAGCTGGAGCAAGGGTAAAGCCAGACGGAATAAAGAGGTCTTAATCGGATCCTTTCTATTTGTCACTCTAGCTTTTTGAAGACATCGGATAACTTTCATTGAAATTGACTAGCTATATTTTGAGGTAAATTAGTTTGTGACCTTTGAGTTTATTTATAGCAGTTACTTTGTTCTTTAAAATATTTTGTGAAGGAAATGTTATTATTCAATTTTGTAAAATAATCAATTTTCATTGCCTTCGGTATTTCGTATATTATTTTATTTTATTACGTATGTTTAGCACGTGTTTCTTCATATATGCAGACTTCTACATCGGAGACCTCTACTAAATGTAATCAGGTGCCACATCACCCTATCAGCTACGGGGATACGCATGCGATAACAAAATTACTACCAGGAGAACAAAAATGCATCGGTGTGACCGCTTAAAAATAGTTCTACACCTGTTAGAGTGAAGAGCCTAGTTCAACATTTTTTTTGTTAGATTAATAACAACTTTCAAATATAAATAACTAAGTAGGTATATTGTTCAACTCTGACTCGCATAATATTAAAGGTAATATTAAATAGCCCTTATGTAGAAATCTGTCATAGGTACCTTGCAAATTAAATCAATAAGATACGTTGGTGCTTTAGTTCACATGATTATCTCCCTTCAAAATAAAGACCTTTTAGGTTAAACTATTTGTAGTTTCACTATCGAATTTACGCAGAATTTTGGCTCGCTTGCTACGAACGCGCTTCCGAGCAATTATACATAATGAATGGGCTGCCCAATATCCAATATCAGGTTTAATTCACTGCAATGGATCTAGGTTAGACTGAAATTGTATTATTCTAAGTCCGCTTCCACTAGTGTACATAATCTGATTTTATCCCACTAATCCTATCAATGAGAAAGCATTCTTTCACAAACTATTGGAAAATGAGGTAATTTTATGTCACCTCATCGTCATGCTGAAATTTTATTGATATTTTCGCTCATAAACACAGCCTAAACCTGGGCAACTATAGATAAAGTTATAAAAAATTGGCTTAATATATATTAACTCTGCTAAATTAACTTAACCATTATTTATTATTACAGGGAAAATTCATCCATATTTAATTTATTAAAAATAAGACTATTGCCTCGAAATGTAACTTATATAATCTATATATTATGTAGTTTAAAAGAAACGCAAAATTTTACAAAGTACCTTACTGGCAAGGCGGATGGTGCGCACAAAGCAAATTAAAAAAAAAGTTCACCAAAGAGGTTCTGATTCCGAGTTTTTAACAAATTTTAAAAAGTTGTATGATGAAATCGGCACCATAGAGGTGGAAGTAAATAGGTTTAATAATGTTTTTGACTCACAAACTCGATGCACGAGTTTTTGGCGGCAAGCCTTGATCATATCATTAGCTCCACGTCTTTTGCTTAATAATCGTGTAGAATTTGATTGTTAATAATGGTGGAATATTGCGTGTTAAGTGTTTTTGAATGTGCACAGATGTAGGCAAGTGATATGGTGCTGAAATATGAATTTTGGTGCCCCCTCCAATACTCCTCCGAACTTTCAGCAAAATTCCACCCATTTTACTGGAAGACTCACGTGACTAGACGAGCTATTAAGCTCACTCTGACTCTGACCTGACTAACTAACTTATTACTTAAAAAATAACATTTAACTTGACACTGGCAAAACACGAAAGTGGAGACCATAATTTAATATCCCGTGAACATTCACGAATTTTACTCGACACTGGCAAAATGCACATGTTGCCATATTATTAAAAAAAAAAAAAAAAAAAACTCGATGCACATGATGTTCTTAATTCAAATTTACTTTATCCTCTAGAGGATAAAATGGACTTTACCAGTCAGATATCGAAGAGTAAAAATACACTTTCCGAGATAGGGGGATGAAAATGTAACTTAAAACCTAGAAAAGGCACCGAATTCCATCAGTTATAACCACGGGGCATATGTAATACAATACCGGTGAATCTATTGACACGATATTCAAAGTTTATATTAACTTGCTCGTTAAAACAAATAAAGGACCTACAGCTTTCAGCTTTCAAATCTGCTTTGATGGTACATCAAATATGAGAGTTGACAAACCTTTGTGTGGACCAAGTTCATCTGCTCCCACTTACAAGAAGAGACTCTTGACCGACGTCACAGACATCATTGAACCTGTCGTAGTTGTTCGACCGTTAATTTTTGGATCATCTTAGTAGTTTTATGTCATTTGAAATATAATTTAGAAACGTGCTGCGCGAAGAAGTTTTACCAGCCGAATAGCAATTATGCTAGGATTTAAGCTACCTACATACTCGTATATTTCAGGCCAATCAATTTAGCCATTTAAGCGTAAAAGACCTTCACCTTCACGTAAAAGACATTACTTTCACATTTTTTATTAGTTTAGATTTACTTAGTTTCTTTTTATACCTCGCTTACTACTGAAGAGAACTCGTTAGAAGAGAATAAGGGATTAAACACAGACATGAGTTTAAAAACCGACATGTTGACGAATTAATTTATGTATTAGTGATCGTGGCAGGAACTCCTTCGAACAGCACGACCGAAGGTTCTACACCATAATAAAGAGTACATTTTTTAAATTAAAACGTGCAATAAACTACTAATTTTTATTACCTTTCGTGTGGAGTAGGACACACATTATTCAAGGGTATAAACTACCGTATCAAATTTAAGCCCAATTAGTTTATACCTTCGCTCATAAGGTTTTAAACGCTTACACATCCAACCATTCACATTTACAATATAAGTGAGATTATCCAATAACATTTAGCCATTACGTCCCACAAAACGTGGTCCCGTCATATTTACTGAGGGCTTGAAATAGGTATTAGAGCTGTGCTAAATTTGAATGAGAAAGCTCAAAGCTATCTTTGTGGGCGGCTGTCTCTTGCCTCAATTCGCTATGCGAATAATATTATGCTGCGATTACGATGTCAATCATAAGACCTGTTCATACCTGGGTTTATTTCTATGCAATTTTGTTTCCTAATAATTGATAATAATATGTGATCTTATTTCCTAAAATTGTTTCTCCAATGACACTTCAAGTCTTACCCCAACTGCAGTAAATTTTACTTGTGGCACTTTGCGTGTCATAGGTAAGCAAACTGATAATTTTCAGCCTGATGATGATCAAGCGGTTAACGATTAATGTAATACCATTGTACCATACTCGCGCTAATTCGAAATGGTAAGAGCGCTACCGCACTATATCCGATAGTAGTCCAGCCCGAATTCTTAAAATTAAATGACGGTCAAGCGTAGCCGTTGAACATTTTAAATGGAAGTTTTATGTACTACAGCCATCCTATTTCTGTCCTTTCTGGTTTTAAGAATTTAGATCGGACTTGGATAAAAGTAGTGCAGAACCATTACGTCACGGATATGACCCTGTTCTGCACGTTTAATAATAAATAATAAATAAATAAATATTTCAGGACGTTTTAACACAGCGCCACCTAACCCCAAACTAAGCAACTTAGTGCTTGTAATATGGTGGTTAGGATAACGGATATAATACTTATATACTTTTCTTTTGTAAATACATACTTATAATAGATATTGAAAAACCACCCAGACCAGAAACAAATACCTATGGATCTTGTAGTTAGAGTTCTCTCATGATCTAGGTAATAGCTTTAAATACAAATGTAAGTGCATGATGGCTTACATTTAGTACTTACATCAGTGCCTCAAGCACAGTAAAAAGACTTTTTACCGTGTAACACCGTGTCTTTAAGTAGAAATATAAGTATGATGGCTTACAGTACATTAAGTACCTACCCACATCTCAGACGTCTCAAGCACGGTAAAAAGACTTATTACCGTGTAAATGTACTGTGAGCCATCATACTTACATTTCTATTTAAAGACACGGTGTTACACGGTAAAAAGACTTTTTACCGTGTGTCAAGTCAGATCATTATTCCTAACAAGTTTAAAAGTTAACATTCATGTTTTTAAAATAATGTCATTGTTCAGGTCATGTTATGAAATCTATCTATTGTGTATGCCCTTTGAATATGAATAATACAATGACATAAAGATAAAATATTGAAATACTTAGTTTTTCATTGCATCATAAATCTCACGAAGCGCCTGAAGATTTTCATTTTTTAAATATTTATTGGCTCATTCTCATTTTAGGTCAAATTTGATGGTCACACGGTTATATTTACTAAACGGTTAAAGAAAGAGACATAAATTTTGGATAGGTAGATAAAACATATATTAAGCTACAAAATAAATAAAGATTGTCATAATAGACGCAAAAAATAATATTACAATTTAACATGAAAGGTCAAAAACGGGGCCATTTTTCGTATTCTCATGGTGTCACACTTTCCGTTGCAGTGAAACATTTGGGCACTACTTTAACAAATTTCGGTGTATCTGTATATAACATATACCAAAATTTTCGCAAACAAATACACTTTACGGTATACAGTCTAAAAAAAGCCTTTCATTATTACTTTAAATTTAAAATGACATAATGCGGCGGTCACACGATTTTAGGTGCTTTAAATTTGCGTAGTTTAACGGCTGCTGTTAAACACAACATCAACAATCCAATACAGAGATCGATTCATTTCAATGATGGCCATGTATTGCAATCGTAGAAGTAGGATCTAGGACTTATCGAGCCGTGGGAAAAAATATAATTGCCAAGTTTCAATTTGTTCATGGGTGTATCGATCACTTGCATGGACAACATTTTTATGCATTGTATTTTAGTTATTTAAATCAAAGCTAGCTTTTTGAAACTCCAAAATGTGCGAGATAAAGATGTAGTATTTTATTTTATACATTATACCTAAACTTTCCAGAATTTCACCAAAAAGGGATATTTTCGTCACCAGCGTGGCATCACCTTCATGGCGTTTTTACCACGAAGGTGATTTTTAGGCCACGAAAGTGATTTATTTGTATTGTTTTCTTTTGAAAGGGCCTTTTTATCAACTAAAAAGTACTTTATCTGTTATGTAAGGGTTTTAATACATACATACCAAATTTCTGACTAATAAAAAAGTAAAGTGAAATAAAAAGTAATATCTCAAATTACGCATATTTTCTTCTGTAGTGAGGTTTGTTGTTACGTAGAATGACGTTTTATTGTACATTTTTGGTAGATTTAGTCTTTTAAAAGGGTTTTACTTGAAAAAGTTGTGAAAAAATAATGACTGAATCACTTTCGTGGCGCCGAAATTTTCAAAACTGTTTTTCTTCGAAATGAAACGTCCGATTTAAATAATTTATATAAATGTTTACTCGTGCTATCCAGCTCTATAAAATATTATACACAAACATTACAAATAAGCAATAAATAAGAATTGCCATGAAGGTGACGATGAGAATCGATTCCATGAGAATGAGCCTATTACAGTTATAGAGCATGTAAGAAAAAGATACAGTTTATAATACACAAGTGGGCGAAGAACGCTAATGAATAACGGCAAAAAATGCACTTAGATAACAGTTGTCGCCATGGTTCGTTTTTCCACATCTGCTGTCATCCGAGTAGGTACACCTCAAGCATTTGGCGTTTGGTTACGAGGGCAAATTACCCCACTTATTCTGTCCGAATCACATTACAATTAGGTACATGTTGTATGTCCAACCATATAGCAGCATAATATATTGTTCCAGTTTCAGGTCTTCAAGATTCCTACATGACACTGGACTTAACTTTACGACTGCCCCCAACATCATATTATCTTTTATAGGAAACAGTCGGGACCTCCAGAGTAGTTATAAAATACCTTTATATAATGTAGTAAGTAGAAGAGCCTAAGAAGCGATGTCGGGACGATTTAGACACATACCAGGTCGGCTGGCCCGAGGTGGTTCAAGAAAGGGATAAGTGGAAGGATTTGGGGGAGGTCTTTGCCCAGCAGTGGGACAGATACTGACAAAAAAAAAAAAGTAGTAAGTACCTTCTTATAAAAAAAATAAAAAAATAGTTCTGAATGCTCGAAGCAAATATAAAATCTAAAGAGTTAGGAGTACGAACTGTAACACGAAATACCAATTAGACAGACGGGCTACTGATTTAATTACACAATTTTTGTTACCCAGTAGCCCCAATGAATATTTGAAACTAGTACAATTCCTTTGCCAAAAACTTCAAATAACTCTTAGTCCGGTCAATTTAGACCAAAAAATGAGAGTGAAGTTACATAAAGTCCCAACAAGCTGAATTTTTGTAAAGTTGTTCAAAACATAATTATAAACAATGTCTAGAAGTTCCCCATCATTCCCCTGTAAGGAAAAAAAATAATTCAAGGTCAAAGGTAAAAAAATGAGTTTTTCGCGATTTTCAGCAAAACGGTAAGTTTTATCATAAAAATATCTTAGACAAAATTGTAGATCATAAAATTGTCTACAAAAAAATATTTAATACTTTTTTTTCTACGAGCCACCGTTTTTGAGATATAACGATTCAAAAAGTTGTAATCTCTTATATAAAATCGTTCGTACACTTTCGTGCTATCAACGCACAGCCCAAACGGCCGGACGGATTGAGCTGAAATTTGGACAGCGTATTCCTTGGAAGATTTCATCGTGCAATAAGAAGCATATTTTTTGAAATTCCCTCAGGAAAAGGAATTATTCCCGAAAAACGTTTGTATGCAAATCCGTAACCGTTTACCCGATTGAGCTGAAATTTTGTAAAACGATTGTTGGGATTGTGTTGAGTAACATTGAATAGTTTTTATGACACAATTTAACTTTAAAGAGGGGGTAAGGGGGGGTCAAAGTTTGTATGGTAAATTTAGAACCGCTGGCCCTATTGAGCTGAAATTTGGTACAAAGGTAGACCAAGTCCTAAAAAATGATATGGGATACTTTTTATTCCAAAAATTAACCTCTAAGGCGGGATAAAGAAGGTCAATGTTTGAATACGAAATCAGTAACTAATGACCCCATTAAGCTACAATTTGGTTTAGACATAGTTTGAGCCTAATTTTTTGTAGACAATTTTATGATCTACAATTTTGTCTAAGATGTTTTTATGATAAAACTTACCGTTTTGCTGAAAATCGCGAAAAACTCATTGTTTTGACCTTTGACCTTGAATTAAATTTTTTCCTTACAGGGGAATGATGGGGAACTTCTAGACATTGTTTATAATTATGTTTTGAACAACTTCACAGAAATTCAGCTTGTTGGGACTTTATGTAACTTCGAATGTCTAAATTGACTGGACTATCTAGTGATTAGGACTGTGACAATTAAAAGTTTTAGCCAATTAATATTATTTAAATTCAAGGAAATGGTAATTAATTAAAATTCTTCCTCCTCAATATTAATAAAGTATTAAAAAGTTTGAAAAGGTTATCAACTAATATTGTAACTTTTTGGGTCTCGTAGAGTGCTTTACATAATATTTGTATAGGTGAGGAGAGAAGCGGGTCAGAATAACTTTTTTATTACTTGAAAAACTTAGAAAAAAAGGATTTAATGAAAAAACTGAATAGAATCCGGAACAACAGTATTAAAAATGGAGAAAAAATGTTTTAACCAATTTACGGACAAAATACGGACGAGATCTAGGTAGTAAGTAGATAGATACTAAGTATTAAGTATAAGCACTACAGTGTTGCATGCACTTCATAACAAAATTGTATTTTAATTGAATTTTAAATTTTATGTGGAAATATGTTTTATTTATGTTCACCGATTTCTCGATGATGCCTAAACTGATTTGAATAATTTCATATAATTTTACAGTGGTGGTAGTGGTACTATTTTTAAATTTTATCGAAATCAGTCCAGTGGTTTCCCAAATAATAATTTAAACGTGCGTCTCCCCCGCGTTAATTGACAGCGAAATTGCAGTTAGCCCAATACATACATAGAATTTAAAAAAATAGGAAGATGCGGTACTGACGTTTCTGACATGGTCCGTTTCAATTAGACCCATGGGGCTTATTCCTAACTATGCCCTGTTACAATTTTACTTCGCTGTGAGTCGTCGCAGCAACCGACACTTTCCGAACCAACAGCCCAAGTTTGGCATAGCAACGATAGCGCATCTTCCCATTTTCCTTTAATATAAGGTCCAATAGAAAGGTCCAATTATTTTTTAAATTCAGGCCAGAGCATACAGTTTCATGGAGCAAGATTAAACTTCATGTGCAATATTACAATACACGTAATATTCCATTACATAAATATGTTTGATTACGTTATCTAGAATACTACCTCTAATAGTATGAATAATATAGATCTAACATCTGCTTAATGTGAGTAAACGTTTTTCTCGTAAATCAACAAACCAGCCTGGGAAAACATCTTTTAATCAACGTTGCTATTTATATAGATTAATATTCCCACACTAAGAAAACAAAAAACACTAGAAGTTTTTTCATTAAAATAGAAATGTAACACCCGTATTAAACCACCTTTTATATATTTTTTAAATGAAATGAAATGGTTTTATTTGCGAGAATGTGTACATTTGGTCTTAATGTTATATTGGTTTAGTTCTAGACATTCTGCCTCCATATGGCATGCAAAAATTTTAGTAGGTACTTAAGTTTAATATGTTAATAATAAAGCAGATAAACGAGACGAGAACGCCTGCACATTACAGTCGCACTGTTACCAAGGTATTCAATAGATATTAAGTTTTATGCAACACTGCGCCACTCGCCACCCTTGTCATGTTTCAAACCGGCACTCTACTTAGCCCGTAAAAATCTTAAACAAAAAGTGTTTTTTTTTACACTTTACGCAAACATTTATTCGCCAAGCGGGGTTGGCCTAAGACTTGTAAGAGATATACAAATACATTAAGTATATGTACTTAACAAACAAAGTAAGGTCCGCATACAAACATAATTGCATAAATATACTAATTGGTAATTATGGGCGAGCAATATAACATAATATTATGATAACATGCAAGTGGGCTTATCAAAGGTGCCTCATTTATTATTTCTGCAAGCTCAGTCTAATAACTTTTCCGCCTAAACCCACGCCTTAGGAATAGAAATGGCTCGAAACGTAATGAAATACGAATATTTATTTTAAGTCGCGATGGCCATCAATCCCGGTCTATAGGCGATAAACTTGATCTATGATTTGATAAAACATTAGTGCCGATGAAATTATTATTGTGAGTGCAGGAAAAGAAAATATGGGCGGCTTTCAAGGTTATTGAAAATTAGGTCATCATCTTCCTGCCCTTGTCCCACACTATACGTTTTTCTCCATCATTCTACTCTATCATCAGGATGAAGATATGACATCTTTATCCACTCCCCAGGTTATTGAAAATCAGGTTATTCAGGAATTATGTAAAAATATCGGTTAAACTCATATAAAAGTTAAAACTAGGCTCGATTCTCTGTTGCGGACAGATTATGTCCTTTATCAGGAGCTCAAGCGCGTGAGTTTAGTCGGTTTTTTTTAATTAGTTATACATTCATAATATATGGATAACTGCTATAGATAAGCTCGCGATAGTATTCAAAATCGTATTCATATCACAGATTAACTGATCTTTCCACCACAAAATGGACCAAAGACCCAAGCCTTAAAGCTTTATGGCCTTAAAAACAGTTTTTTTTAAATAATATTATTTAACGCCGTATCGAACAAAGGCTGAAAAAAACGGACAACTAAACCTACTGGCACCATGAAAACTTTTGAAATTATCCTTGCAGAGCATTTGAATTTTAAAGTGGGTTAGCTAGGGAAAGCCACCCATCAACTTTTTTAGATATTTAAGATAGGTATTCATGGTTGACCACATCTGCACTTCCCATCAAGTGGGATGTCGTCAAACAAAGGCCTATTTGGAAAAATAAAATAGAGGTGCTGGTTTTACTTGTCACTCGCGTGGGTTTCGATTATCAAAAGCAATCAACCTCCGAGGGCTGTTTGTAGTCATCCCGTCACTTTTTATTATCACTTCACCCGTAAAAATGTTGCCAAATTATTTTAAAAACTAGCTGCGCCCTGCGGTTTTCCCGCTGAAATGTGCCAGCCTATGTGTTAGGATTTAAGCTGCTTAGTTGTGATTTGACTCTGACAGTGTAAGTAGGGTAACCTGTTCTGTTGGAGTATAAACCCCAATCATTATTATTATTTAGCAAACTTCAGCTATACTGGTTCAATCCTTTGGGCTTAAAGAAGTCTTCTTCTTTTTGGTCGTAGCATGACTGAGTGGCGTGATCATAGTGTCTCATATTAGCTTTGACACCGCTGGTCCTACGCGATTTAGATTGACGCTTTTTTTATATATACATATATAAATAAGCGGCAAACAAGCAGACGGCCCGCCTGATGTTGAGCGTATACCTCCGCCTATTGACCCTTCCAACACTAGAGGTGCTATCAGAGCGCTGCCAGCCCTTTAAGAATTTGTATATACCCTTCTTAAATGCATCAAGGTTAAAGGACTCTGGGAAAACTCATCGTGGGAGGTCATTCCACATCTTGCATGTACGCGGTATAAACGACTTCGAAAACTCCGTAATGCGTGCGTCCATAGTAGGGTGACTCCCACAGATCAAAAGAATACGTAGCAGACTTGGTTACATCCGTCCATCGCGTGGGTGAGCGTCCTCTACCTCTCTTCCCTTCGACACTGCCAGTAATAATGAGTCATGAGTCTCTGCAATCCTGTCTCTGCAAGGACTCTCTGCATGCAGATTGTTGTGAGCCTGGTTTTAATAAAGGTAAAGAAGTACCAATCGGGTAAAGACAACTTTTGTCTTTATAATCTCGTATTAGTAAGTTTTAAAAATGTTCTAGAAATGTACAATTATTAGGTACTTCAGTATTTTCCTAAATTCCTCGCAATTTAGGTAATTAATGTTTCCTAATTAAGGTAGAAATGGTGTAAATAGACAAAATAAATTTAATTTCCGTTGCGCAATTTCACCTTGTTGACAATTGAATTTGAACTTATTTTTAGGTTGATTGGTCACAGAAAAGGCGCTTTTACACTACGTCCGATCCGATTTCGAACCGAATTCGTAAAATAACATATACCGTACAATATTATGTAGGGTAACTTACACTAGTAATAGACATTCAATTTCTGAACTGATTTTAAAGGACCGAATTGTAGGTAAAGTCAACATATACCTGTTATCAACCCGTATTTGACGGATTTGGATAGAATGTAGCGCGGAAGCGCTCTTGCTTTAAATTTAAGCAAACTAAAATATTATAGAAAAAAATACGTCTTGGACTAAGGTGGTCTCCTCATGGTCTCTTGTAGGTAAGGTTCCAAAAAGCTGGCCCACTTTCTGTATAACAAAAATGTTGCTAACGGCTATATGTTGGCTAAGGTAAGAACCAGCTTTTTAGTTGGCTATATTTTTTAAACTACCGTAGGCGTTAAACCTATTACTAGCTTATGCTCGCAGCTTTGCCTGCACGGTGAAATCCTTTCTAAGCGGAGGTCTATGTCATAAAACCTATCTTTGTTCCAACAAATTTCAACCCAATCCGTCCAGCGGTTTAGGCAGTGCGTTGATAGATCAGTCAGTTAGTCATTCAATCAGTCACTCTTTCCTTTTATATATTTAGAAGATAACAAACAACATCGAACGATGAGTATGTACCACATGCGTCAGCTCCTGATGAAGGACATCGAAATTTTCTGAAAACGTGGTGGAGATATTCTCTACAATAATTATTATTACACGAGAGTTCTATCGTTTTGTTAATTTAAGGATTTATTGGTTGGTAGGCAATTATTGCCGGGTATCTTATTGTATCTACAAATTTTATTGTAGGAAAGTACAAACTAAAAACTATTTTAAATCTAAAATAGCTACTGACTACTGCATATTATGTCATAGGCTCTTTTGAATAAGAGTTATAATTTTATAACATTAAAATAATAATGGCTAATTTCTATTCAAAATAGTAGCATAGTATTTTTAGACGTAATCTAAATTTCTGAAAATCAAAGAGCTTTTTATAATGCAATAGTGTGAAATTTTTCATAGACTAAACTTTTAATTTACTTTGTTAATAGTTTAATAAAGTTAATCGAAAAATAAAAGTTAAAATGTAATCGTCATAAACCCTTTTATCTATCTATCCTCTCTAATATCTCCATTAAAAAGTTAACGATAACATCTCACTCACCCTGAAACATCGCGCAAACACTTATAAAAACTTTTAAAGTTCCCAACAAAACGTGATAAAAGTTTATTAGGTCACAAACACTTGAAACGAGTAAAATGAGTCTCCACAATTTATGTTTTTCTATAAACAAAAATTATTTTGTGTTTAAAAGTTGGTCGGAAGTTGAGCCGCGAGAGCTGTGCGTCTTGCCCGCTTTCACGTTGACGACTGAAATTGTAGAGGAGCTAAGTATTAAGGGCTTGGCTACACGCGTTGATAACGGGTGGAAACCATGAATTAAATCACTGGCATGGACTTGATGAAAAATGAGGCTACCTTAGTAAGCCTATTTATTATTACGAGTACATATATGCACACACTGCTCGAGCTCTACATTTTTGTAAACGTAGTGTCAATGTGTCCATGCGTGCACTGATGATACTCCATGCGAGAAGTGTTTTTCAATAATAATTTTCTATAATTCCCAAATAGGAGTAAAAATAATCCTTAAATGAAATTGCTTTTTTTTTGCGAATTTTATACTTCGACCTTGATTTCACTTTTTTTGAGAAGTGGACTAAACCTCGAAATTTAAAAGCAAGTGGGATTAATTACTACCTATTTTTCTATTTTTGTTCCAATTCAGGTCCGAGTGCTTCGTTTCTGTTTTAATGAATTTATCCAGTGGTTTCTGTGTAACCAGTATGTGAGACAAACTGGTGGAAACTCATTCGCAATGACATGACATTGTGTACACTACTTAACATTATCTAGTAGTAATTGTGTCTGCACGACTTTTATAAAACTTGTCATAACAATATTTGCACCTATTAACAGGACACAGCAAATTCGCTTATTTGGAAAATTATATTCAAATTTTTATTTGATATTTTTACTATGCTAAAATGTTGATGAGAGTGGTTTTTTGTTGCTGAATAAAAATATAGAGGAAAAGTAAAATGTTTTCTATTAACGTGTAAACGCGTAATTAAAATAATGGAGCGGTAGATAGGTAGGTACCTACTTGAACAAAGGTAAGTCCTAAGTCGTGATCAAATTAAATGTTTGCCCTAAAAATATAAGATTTCCTGCTATTCATGAACAAGTATTAAGTTCCATCAATAAAACCTACTCGCACCCCAATTATTATCTCGTCACTTTTGGAAATCTTTTATCTGTCTTCGTCAAGTTAAACTTCTGAATAACTAAATATTCCAAACGATTCGCGATTTGTTTTACGCGGTCAGTGATGACCCCTCTGTTCAGCAGTGGGAGTGGGGAAAACGACAATTAATAACAAATAAATATTTACACAAATTAACACCTTACAATATATTAATCACCTCCACCGTATAAATTAATGTTAACTATGTACTCTACACACATATACATACGTACCTATTACATATGCTCACAGTCGTTGAAAAGTGCGCGGTATCCAATTCATATCTGACTTACCCAACTTCAAAGGTTTTCGTATGAATAATGAATATAACATTACAAATGCAAACTATCACAGATTTCTGTATTCTGAGCTATATCACATTTATATTATAATGGGATAGAATGACAAGAGTAAAATGTTGTTTGTCGAATCCTGGAATTCCAAAATATGAACTTCTTAATGAAACACCAAATGAGTCAAAAAACAGGAAAACAATACAAAGCGGTACTTCTTATGTCATAAGGTAAAGAACGGTATTCCCTCAAGGATAATACCTAGTAGGTAATTTATTTAGGGTCATTCAACTATATCTAAAACTTCATTCAATAAAATTCCACCTTGAAAATGTTTCCATTGTATGGGAAAATAAAAACGCGGAGCCGCAGCGCTGCATAGATTTGGAAACACAGGTGAGGAGATCTGTTAATCTCTACATTCTACATACCTACTATAATCTCTATATCCTACCCAAATTTTATATACTTTATGATGTTTTAAAATACGCAACGGAATTTATTGCGGTTTTTATCAATGAAATTCAATAGGAACTTCCAATACTATTCCATACAATAATAATAATATTATGGTTCCTGACGCACAGAACACAATGCATTTGTACCTCTATGTAGTAACTTACATATATATCTTTGTAAGTTTTCGAATATTTCTTTCTTCTGTAGAATGTTTTCGTCTGTCTTTTTTATTCATGTAGACGCAATCGGGTGGACAGGATTTTATATTAGAAAAAAATTGGCCTTGCTGACTTACAACTAGCCGTTCCAAGTCTCCTGAATCAGCAATTTAGGGGCGATGAAATCCTGATTCTAAGACTTGAAATGTGGAGATTCATAGTGATCCTTAGATGGGATTAGGAAAAAGGAAAGGTGTAAGAAATTTCCATAGAAATCAAGCCACATATCAAGGGATTTGGCCGTCTTACTAGGTTTACCCTAGATATTATTTAAGTATGATAATACATATATTCATATATTATTATACCTACCTATATGGCCATTTCAGGGTTTTAGGTGCCTACGATTGCCATAATACCTATATACAAATTTGCTCGATTGTGTAGGTAATTAAAACGTAAAAAGGTAAAACACTAAAACTACACTAAGTAATTGTACACTATTTTTGCACTAAACGATTCGTGAGTACTTAGATTCATAATTGTAAATTAACGGAATAAACTCACTTGTATTTACTTCGGCTTCGTGCCGAATTATAATTGTACACTGTCCATAATTTTTAGTATTTGTTGAGATGAGAACATTTTTGCCCCCCCCCCCCCCCCCCCCCCCCTAAATCCGCCTATGCTCAGGACTATACATAATAAAAAAAGGTAGCACTCCGGGAGTGCCGGCAGAAGTGAAAACTTCAATATTAACGTTGTGTTTAATTATAAAAATACTATCATTTATGAGGTAGAATACAATGTTTATTTATTGCGCTATCGTACACAAATATGACAATTTATATGTTGTTTTAGCGATTGTTCGTTCTCGTTCAGTGTTGTTGTCTACCAAATTTAGCAAAAATCGCTTAGGTCACGTGACTAGCGACGAGAGCTGTCATCTCAGTACATCTTTTTAGCGATTGCGAATGGTCGCTACGGGCGGGCGCGCGCTTGTCTAAGCCCCCTGTGCCGCCTAAACAGAGCAGCACACTCAGGCACGGTAGAAAGAGTGGGAGATACTAGTTCCTCTCCCTTCCCCTCGATCTTACGCTTTTTCGATCAGCATCACGTGACCCTGACGCGAGTTTGAAAGTTTTTACCCATACAAAAAAAAGTGCTCAGCGCCGCTAAAGAAGTTTTCACTTCAAAAATGTTCTCATCTCAACAAATACTAAAAATTATGGACAGTGTACAATTATAATCCTGAGTTAGGCTTGAGTCTCACCTATCGACGTGGCTAGTGATAGAACACACAGACCTAGAAGAAAACTTTTAAGCCTAAACCTAATGTGAACCCATTAACATTTGTGGCTGTCTATAGGTACCTAAAGTCTAAAGATAACCACAATGAAATTTCAAATATCATATCAATATACCTAATTGAAGTAATTTATTGAAGGTAATTAATAATATTGTCAACCAGATGGTTGTGGTTTCACAAAACCGCAATAGGATTATGTATTTTAGAGAGATGTGCAAAATAAGCACGGGGAAATGACGGTCAGATTTTATCAAACCTCCGCAGCGTACAAATCAACACCTTTATAACGAGCACTCTGTTAAAAACCCAATGTTTTATGGTTTATAATAGTTATTGCATAAAAAGCAGAGTAATGAGTTCAATGGTCAAAAATGCGTTAAAATAGTACATTTAATCTAGAAAATGTGTACCTATATTCAGGAGGTGGCAGCAAATTATTATATATAAACTTTGATTATTATTATTATTGCAAATATTTGATTGATTGATTGATAACTCTTTATAATAATAATAATGTCCCTTGTCGCTCCGAGCGTGCGACCGTTTGGGGGGCCCATTTAAATGAGTTGGCGAGTCACCGTCTGCCCATTTGTACGTGTTTTTTAACATAGTTACGGGCAGACGCCATAGTCCTCCATAGCACCCGATAACCAGTCCATTAACAACTCATCTCAATAGACCAGTCATTTTAGAAACCACATTTTTTACAATAGTCCTACAATAGTTGGTGGTTATACTTTTCGAGTGCATTTTCATAGTGCACACAGGGGTTAATCATCAGCTATTGTCACATTACAATTTAGAGCAAATTGTCAAAGGGGCCTCTACGTGTTGGCTTCGGCCCCACGCACGCCAAAGGACCGGGACACTATTGGCCCGAGATACCTAAAGGTTGACAATCAAATAATAATAATTGGGGTTTATACTCCAACAGAACAGGTTACCCTACTTACACTGTCAGAGTCAAATCACAGTTTATAGGTTGTGTGGCGAACCTATATGTTGCAGTTTCAGGTCGCCGAGATTACTACAGGGCCTGCAACATGACCTAACGACTGCCTCCTACATATCTTATAGGAAACAGCCGGGACCCACAGTTTTGCGTGCCTTCCGAAACACGGTAGCGTTCAGCTTTATTGTTTTACACCATTTACAACTTAATTTACAACACCACATTATATGAAATTTACAAAACAACATAGTTAAAAGACAAAAAAGTATACAAAGATGTTTCTGATCGGACATTTAAGGAAAATAGTATACTCAGCCTGAGAATAAGTACCTAATACTAGCTAAAGCGCTTAGCATTTTTCGAAAATATCTTGTAGAAGGCTCGTTTTAATGCCACAGGACAAAGCACAAAGGAACGTTTGCTTATCTTTCCGGCAATCTGCAGATTCATCCGGCTTGTGGAAATTAGAAGCCGAAGCATTAACATTGTTGGATCAAAGTAGGTTGGAGCTAGATTACTTAACATTCTAGGCTTAATAATGCGTTCTAGTTAGAGAACGCCTTTGAGGGAAGTATTTTCACGCATAATTGAGGCTTTCATTCCATGAATTAATTATGACGTGCAGCTGAAATGAATTCAGTTGTCCTATATTTTATAAAGGTTTGCGTTCGGGTCGTGTTACTTTTACTACTAATTTATTAACTTACGACGAACATTTATGAATTTTAATACGTACTGAATTTTTTACGTCATTGGTGACCTGATATAAAGACAAATTTAATTTAATTAACAGTATAAAGTTGACTTATTCATTATGAAAAATGTGTCGATATGATACGATAACGACGCGGCGTGTTCGTTGATCAAAATTCGATTTCACATTATCATCATCAGCCTTCGTTTATCCCCAGGTGGATATATTATGTAAATCTCTCTTATGACACGCGCGGTCTAATGTCTTTCTCCTCGAACACGGGGTATCCTTCGGCAGGAATAAGGATAATAATCCTGCTGTCCAACTTACAAATAGTTATTTTTGTGTTAGAGACTGTAACACTAGCCCAGTGATCTGCAGTTGTAATCTCTAACACAAGAGGCCTTTCTGACTCGTCGTTTGTCGGTCAAGTTAACAGGATTCCCATTAATCATCACCACAAATCAGTCGTCATAAAGTCCTACTCAACGCATCGTGCTGATCGCCCTGAAGTAAAATTTCTTAACTCTCCAATTGCGTTAGTAAATTCAATAAGCATTTACTGGAAGCACTCGCTTACTGTCCGGTGACTTTACGGAGCTTTTCTACTTTAATTTGAAAATCTTTGTAACGTGAGTACCTAAGTTTTCAGAATTTAATATTGGAAATCTGCTCCGTGCATTGTGCACCTCATTCCGTAGAAATACTAGTTCTTTTAGTTGTTATGCAGCAGCGCTGATTTTCATCGATGGCGCGGGGAGTTTATCACGATTAAATTCAGGTCATACAGACTGGTCGCCCTACAGTCGCGCGCTGTAAATTAAAAAAAATATCTACTATAACTTCACGTCTCAGTTATTATATATTTCAGTTTTATTCAATTGTATGTTGGTCAATACAACTCCATTTTACGAGTATATAGAGGTATAATATATATTTTGCATCTTTGCGTAACTTTCAAGTTTCAAAATAGGTAAGTAACAAAATATATAATTAATGGAATAACAAATATTCTGCAAGCCGCTGGGCACAGCTAGTTCTCACTAAAGAACTAATTATGTTTTACGGACCAAAGCTATTTTCAAATAAGTACCTACTTTAAAACATCTATACTTCGTTTCAAAAACAAAGATAATTTTTAAGCTATTGCATAGCTTCTATCGCGGGCCTTGAGCGTGGGGACCGAATCCAGAAATTTCGTAACGAAAAAAACCTAACACCCCCCACTCCGACCGGCACAGCGGTGATACTTTTTAGTTTTTCCATCTATAGATAAAAATGCTATGCAATAGCTTTACCGCGGCAGTCTCCGAATGCCACACGTCTTTTTTTTAGGGTATAAAGGATCAATATCTGAATAAATTGGATATATATCGGATATTTATCATAATATATCAGATAATATATCTCGTGAGATATATCGGATATAACAGTTTTTGTGAATATATCAATGATATTTTCATTGATATTTAACCTTCGAACCCTGGAAAAATATCTTTGTCTCTACGATAAAGTTCCTACGTATTCTAAAAGTGAGAAGTTTCAACTAATTAAAGCCCTCGTAACGTACAAATACGACTACAAAAGCTCTATTATGCAACACATCCACGCCTGCAACTGAAATGCAACAACTCTGTGAACATAACTCGAAACTATGAAAACTCATGCAAATTTACTTTAACAAAGTACACCGCTTCGTTTCATTTTTAACGCCGACTTTTGTTTAGCTTTAGCAGTTTGAACAAATTAGGTTCTGGTAGTTAAAATACTGAATACCAGGACGTGAGCTTCCGGAACTACTTCGTATTGCGGCACATAAAATTAAAATCTAATTAAACTCTATAATAATTGCTAATATTATAAATACGAAACTGTAGATGTATATATAATACACCAGTTTCTCACTATTCACTATAGCTACATAGTATAAAATTATAATACAAAGGCGCATTCCACGTCTGTATGTCCCTATATATGCTTATATCTTTAAAACTACGCAACGGATTTTGATGTGGTTTTCAAGAGTAATTCAAGAGGAAGGTTTATATGTATAATACAAGCATAATATAGTAGTGAAACGATGATCGAAGATTTCTATTAAGCGCGACGAAGAGCGCGCGGTACATTATATTAGCTGCGTTCAGCAGTTTTAGTCGCTGAATAATCTGTGTGTAGTTAGTAGTTTCAGTATCTAAGGTACCTACCAATTTACTAATTTTCAGTTGTATTGGCTCATCCCTTTTGGTGTGCAGAGATAATAAACACTCACACTAACACATACTCCCACACATACGTACATTCGCATTAGTAGGATTTTTCCGCCTTTAAACATATGCTTTTAACAAAGTAACATGCAATAAACATGAAAAATAAAATGTTCACCTCAGCATTTCATTGTCGAAACATTGCATCGGTAGCCTACCTAGCTGTCTAGACCTCGTCTAGACTGGCTTTAATGATTACGCTCTCATAAAACGATTCCTAAAAATGGCAGCATGGCATGTTGCGGAATCTGCAATAATCAAACCATTTGTAGATGATGCAGGACTATAAAACAAATGACAACTCGCAAAACCTTCTGCTTCTAACAGTATCTATTCTAGCTATTTGGTGTAACCATGTTTTTTTATGTTTCTGTTTACATTATAAGCTTACCTTACCATATCGTTCTGAAGGGGTTCGCAATGTTGTTTTTGGTTTAGGCTTTCTACTACAGTTTTCAGCAAAGATAGAGTCTGGTTTTAGAAAAGTAACTAGAATACCTCACATCTTTTGAAGCGGTACGATGGTGTTACTAAGAAATTTTATAGTGCAGATATAATTCTGAATCACCGAATTTCCCGGTCTTCTCTCCGTGGCGATCACTATAGGCCAACTATGGCCGCAGTGATACACAAAGCCACACCGAACAAATTAAAAAAAATCTGTATGAATAAACATAGCGAAAGTAATATAACTACGTTTTTTCTTATAAATAGAAAACCCCTACGTAAGCCAAAGCATTAATTTGCGTAAACCTTTATTATTTAACCGTGGGATAAGTAAGACGTACTCAATCAGGCCTAACGTGGAGATCAAGACACCTACACACTACACAACTACGTAATCCCCGGCTTTGGCGAACTGATTGTTTTCCACCAATGTAAACAAACTCTATCTTTTTGATCTTTTGCAGCTTAGCCTTCGAAATCAGATGAGAGATAGTGCGTAAAAGTCAGGCCTTAGGTAAAGGTGAGACTTGAGACATATTAATTGCAATTTAAAACGTTGTATTGAGAATTTTAATAGTTTTAGAGCCTACTTTTACCGCTAAGTTTAAACTGCGTCGACGGCACGTCACTACATAGTATAAAATAAAGTTGCTTCCCGCGTCTGTCTGTCCTTATGTATGCTTTTATGTTTAAAACTACGAAACGGATTTTGATGCGGTTTTCAATAATAGATAGAGTGATTAAAGAGGAAGGTTTATATGTATAATACATGCAAAATATAGTAGAGAAACAGTAATCATTTTCTATTAAACGCGACGAAGTGCGCGCGGGTCCGCTAGATTTTCTATAAAAATGTTTGCAATTGATAGCCTCTACGGTGCGACATAAGGTCGCAGTGTACACAGGCAGGAGTCACATGACTAACCCACATTTTCAAGTCGACGACTTGACTTCTTTACTTTATCTTAGCATCCTGTCATTTCTTTAGACTTATAGAATACTCTACGCTCATGTCCTATTCTAGAGCTTAGGTAAACAGCCTCTATATCTTATTCAAGGGCCTAAGCTACATCATTTAGCCGTGTTGAGGTAACAAATATACACACAAACCTTTCAAACCTTTACCTTGATAAAATTAGCGTGGTGTGATAGATTGGTATAAGAAACTGGAAGCAGCAGGTTCAAAAAGTCACCTGGAGTATTGTACTTGACCAGGCCAAGGCCCCACACTCGGCTGTAGCGCCTTTAAGTGATGATGGTGATGAGTGATAGAAAACATAATATTGAGGAAATACAGCGATAAAGAACGGCAATGAAAAGAACAAAAGAACGGAATCGGCAACATACCTATCAATCTTAAGAAAATCCAAATGCTCCAAACCACTGTCGAATGGCAGCGGCGACATACAGGTAAGTACATCAGCATTTTGGTCGCACTCCAAGCTCCTGGCCCCCAAGGACCCAATGTCTCCCAATTATGTAGGTGTATCACCTTCTCAGTAGTAGATACATCAATATTCTCCACACAATGTACCTTTCCCATTCTATTACCAACGATGGACCAAGTTCGGTCCCGGAAGATTGGAATCGCTTTGACACTTATCTAATAATCCTGTTAGGGCCCACCACGACACAATTACTGCCTCGTGTAAAGTAGAATGAAAGTGTTAACTATTCAAACGATTTTAAACCTTACCCCAACGACATACCATTGTTTTAGAACTCTTGAGGTCGTAAGAATTGGTGAATACAATTTTCCTCTATAAACACTCATTCCATAGGGCTTTGTCTTATGTAAACAAAACAATTCCACTGTTTACCTTATTTTTAAGGAATACTCAGGTACTTTAGTTAATTTGTTTACGACAAAACAACGACATATTATTCAACTATACGATCATATTATGAATGTGAGCGCTGATTTGTGCCAATCTTTCTCTTTGTTTA
Source organism: Hemithea aestivaria (assembly GCA_947507615.1). NCBI lineage: Eukaryota > Metazoa > Arthropoda > Insecta > Lepidoptera > Geometridae > Hemithea > Hemithea aestivaria. The sequence continues at coordinate 9,618,607 of OX382339.1, read as the reverse complement.
CATCTAGAGCCTTAGGACGGCCTAAGGGCCTTTCGAGGCATTTTCTACCCTTATTATTGGTCGTTGCCAATATCTCGCCTGATCTTGAAAGACGATGCAGCTGAACATAGACCGGACAGGTATCAGACTGTTTAGTCTACGTAAACGTAACGTAAATTCCTGGATCAGTAATCAGTACCACAGATAAAAGAATATCAGTACACATCACAACGTTGTACCAACAAGGCGTTTGATAGCTATCTCAGCTCCTGAAGTGATGACTTCTGAAGTTAGACCACGGTTTCCAACTCACCTGGTCCAATGACGACTCACATGGTCCAATGATGACTCACATGGTCTAACGATGACAAGTAGGTATCGCTTCAAAATGATGCCAGCGGCCAGCAGTTACCTACAAGTTATAAACAATATTATATGGACACCGAGTCAGACTAGTTGTTGGGATTTTAGCTAAGCTTAATTTCTAGCTAAGTTCTATTGGGTCTCAAAACTCATAACAAAGGTAGATAAGGAACATACAGGTCCTATTGGGAATTCTCAAACTAATTTTCAGACCCTACATAGTTAGTCCTTAAAAGCCTATCAATTCGAGAACTAGTATCGAGTTACCTGTTAAATGGGTTAGCAAGTGATCAAATAATATATAACTTATCTACCTCTACATGGATCTGAGGAATTCAATCATCGAAGTTTCTAGCATAGAGGTTACATGGCGAAGTTGTAATCAAGTAATTTCGTAAGTTCTCAAAGGTTATCGTCTATTGATACATAAGGACATCAAGAATAATAGGAATATCTTCGTAATATAGATGTGTTAATATGCATCTGTGGCAGTTATTGAAGTATCTTATCACTAAGTGATGTGGAAGTAGGTGAGGAGAGAGTAGCGAGGTGTCTGCCTAGCAATTTTGCTCGCTGTGAATGCTTAAATAATAGCAAATGCTCGCTCCGTATCACCCTACTTTATAATATCTAAATAGATCGCTCACATAATATGACAAATTCTACGTAAATACATATTTATATTTCTAATTGGTATGTAAATACATATCAGTAACATTAAAAAATTGCTAGAAGTAGTAGGTAGGTAGGTACTCGCCGATAAAAAAAATATATTGCTAATAGCGAGTAAAGCGAAACTTCACCACTCAGTGATATACATATTTAATTACATGCATAGGTATATTTTTTTCAGAAATTTCAATAATATTTGTTCGTGCGAGAAAATCGCTCGTCGCTCATCGCAAATTCGCTGACAAAATAACTTCCTATAATATAAAAGGATTTCTTGAGAGGGATGGTTCTCGAAACTTACCTTTATTGTGTAAACTAAAGCAGCATTATATTACAGAAACTTCCTTGTTTCAAGTTCCATTACCATGTAATATGGGACACTTAGTTTAGTTTATTGTTAAGATCGTGCTTTTGGAATTTTTACATTGAGGTCTAGGCCTATAGGTACCTAAATAAATTCTAAAACTAAACATTTATGTGTCTTAGCATAAAAATGCTAAGCCGATTAACCAACTTCACAAAAAAAGAGGAAAATATATTTAAATCATCGGATTATTTTTTGACTTTGAAGATGAGCAAACTAACTACTAACTTACGTACAAAAATGATTTAAAAAAGTTTATTTTGGTCTAAAGCCAAAATAAAATAAAACTGTTTTTCAAAAACAATCCTAAACCTGTAACAAAGGATGAAAAATACAATCTTGAACTGGGGTTAAAAACTAATTTATCCTCCTGTCAGCCGATAACCCTTTTCGTGCCCTTCTTAAAACCATAACTTTTTAGATAAAAAAATTGCTACACCTGCTTTTCTTAGGGATATTTTAAGTTGAATAACAACCGCTTGATCTTTTTATATTATATGGGATCTTTGGTCCATCCTTAGTTCTAAATTAGCCGCAAAGGTGGGTTACTAGCGTCATTTTATAAACCTTTATTTACTTTCACCAGTCTGCGAATATAATAAGAACATAGAGCTGATCTGATGATGGATATGGAAGGTAGCCACAGGAACTCTGTAATGAAACGACGCAACCCCATCGAGTCTGAACTCGTTTAATTCGTCTTTTTGAGTATGGTTCATTATCTTTAGTTTTAAATTCTTTTTGAAAAAGTAATCATAGCTTGTTTAAAAAATCCTGCTTTTGGTAAAGGTAAATTATATATAGGACTATAAAAAGTATGAATAGAAATTAGTCCCTACTTAGAATAACAGGTGCTTATTTTCACAGGTTCACCTTTATAAAAGCTTACAACTAAAACAACTAGAGCTATGAAATTAATTTGGTATCAGTTGGTGTTTTTTTTATGAGGCATATATGCAATAGGTATATTAGATACCTAAAAACACTTGAATGCGACAAGTTCAGTTACTAGTGAAAAGATCTATATACTAATAAGTTATTTATGTATTTTACCCCAAAGTACTTTAATATTAAGTAACTACCAACAATATGAAATATGTGGGAGTCGGTATTTTCATAAGTTTGTCCACAAATAGACTTAAATAACGGTAAATAAGGTATAAGTTGAGGTCGTCTGGGATAACATCATTCCAGGAAAACTATACTTCGATACGGTCGACATCTCCATGACAAAAGCTGAGAGCCCAGACAGAGGACGAATTTAGTTAATTTTGGAACCGTATGAAGCTTTTTGTCATCTTATATGGAAGACTGTTTATCAGTGGCATATTTTGTATGTCAAGAAGACTCATATATTTATATTTGGTTGTACCTATGTCTAGAAGGTGCTGAAATCCAAGCCAAGACCAAAGAATAGAAACTATTACTACGCCAAGACATTGAAATAATTTGCGTTATTTTGACAGAGCAAGCTTTTTCAGTGCTACCGGGATGCAAATATACAATTTAGTTGCGCTAGTATTTACGTAAGTTGGTACATAATATATTTTTTCGTATTATTTCTGGATTGAAACCCTTAAAAAATCGTGGAATTTTCCCATTTATAATTACTATAGTCATTAAAATGGATAATTATAATTATCCATCAGACCTTGTACAGAAAGCTTTTGAATATGACTCAATAATGGCTAAAAGATCAAAAGCTAAGTCAGATAAGTCGGTTTTAACATTTCTACTACGTAGACGTAGGTATTAAATGATACAAAACAATTCTAATTAGCACAATCAGGCCAAAAATTAACTTTATATTTTTCCGCTCCCGTTGGCGCTAAGTTATCGACGTTACCTCCAGCTCTCATAAAACGCACCATAAAGAATGGCCAATAAACTTCACAATGTCTTCGACAATAATAATTTAATCTATTAATATAATTTAGTAGAAAGGAGGAGAGTAATAAAGTTTTTAAAGAACATGGATCTAGTTTAATTAGTTAAATCTTTAACATAGTATTGGTAGCTTCATGTGTTTAGTGAAATTAGACGAGAAATACTCGTAGGAACTCTTACAACGAACTATGATTTTATAGCTTTGATGATGGTCGAACTTTCCTAGAACCCTTTCTTAGTTTGTAAAGTACTATTTATCTTCAAGTTTTAGAATTGCCATAGTTCGTATCTTGACTACTTTTGTGCAAGACCATAAAATTATAATCTAAGCTCAATGTAGACATGATCGTATGAATTAATATGAAAGAGGTTTTACATTTTTTTTAACGTAACAACTACAAAAGTAAGCATCTCTCATTTAATAAGTGATTATCTGTAAAAACCTAGGTACCTATCTTTTTTTGGCAAAACAAGCAAATGTGTGCAGCAGAGCCAAGTTTCATTTTTACGCTTATTTAGGTGTCTGCGAGTTACCAAACTGGCGCAATGTTGCAGTTTTTCGCACAAATTTAGGGCGTTTGCAATTCACGAGCTAGCGCAATAAAATTCTGAACTGTCCAGACTTTAAAGCATTGGCTGATATGGAATTTTTATTTATACTTAAATTGGGAGTATTTTTGCGTAATTAAAATACGTTTTTATTAGCAGAATTTTGTTTGCAGATCAACGAGATGAGCTCGACACTTGCCCGTTAGTCTAGGAATAATAATTATGATAGACACATCTACTCTTTTTATTTATCTGATACTGGGATCTACATTATTTTTATCTGTTGGTATAACAAAATACTTGTGTATCTTAATTCATTTGGAATATAAGAGGCAATAAAAGAAAGAAAGAAAGAAAGAAAATAAATTTATTGCCGACTTTTACACAATTTACTAAATGAAAACATTAAAAAGAAAAAAAAATACATTATTTGGCAATAGGGATAGCCTCAGCGTGTAACTACGTCAACCCAGAGTTAGCGTAGCAAAAAAACTCGAGTATCTTGTCCACGATCAGTATTTAAAATGTATTGCTACTCGCTACGTTGTCCAAATTAGTGATTGAATAAACGACCATCAACTAAGTCCATTAGCTCTCATCCCCCGCGCACATAAAGCCAAGTCTTGAATCTGCAGTGTTCCTAACAAAGCGTGACCCGGCAACAGTCTATCAGATTACCTACCGGCTTTCTGAAACCCATTAATTGACTACTATGTACCTAGAATATTGGTGTAGTATTGTGTAGCTACCCTATTCGCCTTTATTGAATCCAGAACACCTAAGCTTTATGAAATAAACGACCTACACGAATACATAACTGTGTTATATAGCCATGTTGAATAAGGAACTAAATTTGTTCAAGATCAAGGGCTCTTTGAGCAGGGTAAAGCCTTATTTGGCATGTAAAGTGAGGTTTCTGCAACATTTACGAACATTTAGAAACCTGTTTCTGTGACCTAACAAAGTTTTAGCATATTTAGGTTGATGTTCATACGAACCATTCATATTTTTATGTTATGCACCGACACATGAGCACTACCTACTTATAATTCACAAATCGGCTATATAGCCAATCCACAGAAAATTAAATGCTCCACGCTGCTATCTGACAGTGGAAAGAAGAATTATTGTGCCTATTATGTAGAGATGATATTATAAAAATATGAATAAAAAACTCATTGTGACCTTCGACATAATACTCGATTACGAAAATTCTGTAGGTACCCCTAGGGTAGGTATTCTGTAGGTATACCTATGAATAGTCACCTGTATAACTGCACTTATTTTCATGCACTGAATAAGTCGAGAAGTTTCGCAGAGTGTTAAAGATTCCATCGCGTTCGATCCTAAAAGCAATAACATGTTAAAGTGAAACAGATGGAATTAAGACGTTGGCGCTAGGAGCGGATTTAACGCCGTGTCGGCCGGTGCTGCCTCGCGCATGCTGATCAGGGCAGGGAATACCGTTGCTAAGCTTACATTCAACTTACAGCTCTGGAAAATGGGGAATATTCCATGGGTCATGTCCTCGTCTTAATGATTTTAGTATTGAAAGTATGGCATTAATGCGAATCAAACAATAGGGATAATAAATAATTAATTAATCCGTAATTTAAATTATAAATAAAACGGTCAAGTACGAGTAGAACTCGAGCACCGAGGGTTCCGTATAAACCTACGGCATTCTACGGAACCCTAAGGAAAAGTGGGTATAATATTATATACTGTCCCATATAGCCATTTTTGGGAACATGACGTAACGGTTTCGACGCCTAGTGTGTACACTGATTTATTCTCGACACATAATCTCGTCGCCGTTCCGTGTTAGAGTAGTCGCTGCAACTAAAATTGGGGACGAGTCGACACAGTAACATTCGGTTTCTAATTTACGTCGCTGTGTCCCAACATTGTTACCATATTTTAACCAGTTCCCACCTACCTAATCTGTGGTTCACACAAATCATTCATTCTATTGCTCATAACCGTTCATTCGTTGACATTGACTCGTGAACTGACGTGAATTATTAAAAAATAAGAAACGACCATTTTATCACCTAGGTAAGTAAACAAAGAGTTTGTTTTTATTGATTATTATGGTTTTCTTTACTCAAATCTTAATGGGAAATTAAATCCATCGTGTAATTTAGTGGGAAAGGTTGAAATTTATCATCGCGCCATATTATTATTATAATTTAACCATTCCGACGAAAATACACATTGTTTTTATTTTAATGATATTTTTATTTTCTATTCTCAAAAGCTTCTATTTGAATGCAATAATAATAAAGTGGAATATTTAATAACTATTTTAGCAGTAATAAACCGTATACTATCGATAAATATGAAAAATGTTTTTTGTTAAGTGAAAAATATTCTCGTCACAACAAGTTACAAAGTTACGATAATGTGTCGACATTGTGTGGACATGTTACGTAAAGTCGTCACAAAGTGACTGATTTTTTAAAATGGTCTCCCTTTGATTTCTTGTCCACAGTTTCCCAAAGTTTGCTAGACAAAATGCCATATTGCATTGTTTTAATTAAATTCTTAATTCAAACAAAATTAATGCATTATATCATTTAACTTTATTCTTTTACAGACGACGATACACCAGACACAAAAAAAAAATTCCAACAAATCATCGAAAATAGTGACTGTACTCTCTGACGTGAAAATAAAAAACAAGATTTTGGATTTAAATGATGAGACCAAAATTATGAATATAAAGTACACAAACAGTGATTAACTATACGGATATGCTGACAAATTATCTTCATGATTAATAGATGATGGAAACGACAGTGATGTTGAATTATAAAATTTTGTTGTTATTATTGCTCTATTTAAGTTTAGTCAATAAACTATTTTTGAAACCACTTTATATGACTGCATATTAAACTGATTAGGTACACTTATTATTAAGTAGCTCTTTTAGATTGATGGTCTTTAAAATGATCTGTAGATCATGATGAGTGGCAAGTAGCTAGCAAATGCTAGTAAAGTCATAGTGTGTTAAGTGTCAGTGATGATTTTGTGATTCCGAAATAAAAATCGTTTCTTCTTATGTTTTCATTTTATTATTACCCCTAACTAATAGGAATAACTTACTTGTACTTGTGTTATTTTGATTCGTTAATTCGTTAACTCTCCTGTAAAATGTTGAAATCCATCGAAATCTACGTGATATTTTGGGTAGTTTACTCATTTTTTATTTTAATTAAACGGTAAACCGGCCATTAACACAAGATAAGTTTGAGAATGACTGGATCAGGTGATTTCCATTTATCCAAGTTAGTGTTATAAGTATTCCGGAACATTGACGTAACATTACTACACATGTTACCACTCAGTTACTACACATTGTTACCAATATTGTACACTAGTTACATACAATGCGCAAAGTGTTAAAAATGTGTGTACACAAATGTTTCTGTAACAAGTCGACACAGCTACAACACAAAGTTACTAAAACTACTTAATGTCACTTTGTTACTAAACGGTAACGACACATAGAAGTCCACCCCCACACAGTCGCAATATGTCGTATCAGTTACGAAACTGATGCGACTTGTTACTCCTTTTACAAATCTGCGACCAAAAATGGCTATATGGGGTAGGTTTTGATTCCCTTGCGAGTTTGAAAATATGCGGCTAAAATTGCTGTTTCTTTTGATTTCGTTGACATAGATGTTTGATTTTTTTACAGCTTAAAGGTATTATAAGCCTTAGAATTTGATATGAATTTCAGTTTAATACCTGCACGCGTTCATGAGAATAGGGGTAGTAAGTATAAAATTATTCAAAATATTTTTTTATGTGATGAAATTAAAAATTTATGGTTTTCGCAATTTTTCCTTTATCTGTGCTCTAAGGAGTTGCTTCGTGCCAAATTTCAAGATTCTGAGTTCACGGGAAGTGCACCGTAGGTTTTGATTTATTTGGTAATGTCGAAAATTTGCTGAAATTTGCGACATTTTCGACTATATCTTTTGATTGCGTTGGCCTAGAAGTTTGAATTTTTCACAGCTCTAAGAAGCAATGGACTTTAGTATTTCCTATAAATTTCAGCTTGTTACCTCCACGCTTTCCTGAGAAAAAGGGTCTTGACAGACAGACGGACGGACGGACGGACGGACAACAAAGTGATCCTATAAGGGTTCCGTTTTTTCCTTTTGAGGTACGGAACCCTAAAAAGTGGCTGTGACATACGGACAGACGGACAGATATGACGAATCCATAAAAAGTAGAAAAATTATAATAGACAAACTGTAGGACACCAATAAATTAGCCACAGCTGTAGTCATTTTAGGATTTCGACTAGATGGGTACCCAATAGTGCCAGTTATTCTACCGCCTGAGCAGTGTTGTGCAAACATTACCTTCTGTGCACAGGTAGGAGGGCACTGTAGCTAGTGAAATTACTGGGCTTAAAGAGCATCTTATGACTCTCAAGTAAGAAGCATTGGCGCAGTGCACCAAAAATTTTACCTTTGCAATATCCTGGGTAGCGTTATCTCTTACCATCAGGAGAGCGTCTTGCTCGTCTTCTTACATCGTTGTATAAAAAAAAGTTGCTACCTACGACTCTACGACTGACCTACACGTTTAATTCTTAGGAAGTCGTAGATTTAGTAATTAGTAGATACCTACCTACCGTCAACCGTCAAACGAATCACTAGGACCATTATTTTCAAAATTAAATAATTATTTCTCTTTGAGATACAACATAGTCAATTAAGTATTTTATTTCTTTTGACCTTGCCCTTGAATAAGAAACAGAAAGCAGATGATATTAGCGACTCTTATCGTATTTACTGCGAGAAAATATAAATTCCTGTCATATTTATTGAGAAAACTGCCTTGACATGATTTACCATCGAGGTCCGAGGTGATACGCCTAATCCAATATATAGGCGAAATGAAAGTCATTCCATCTAATCCATGATCATTGATCTGCCTAATTTTATAAATTCGTTGAATTAGAAGTTTGTAGTATGATAAACATAGAACCTAGAATATATTCTAGGTTTTAGATCATTGACCATATATAGAGATTACATGAAAAAATTAAATGATGATGTGATGTGTTTTGATGAAGTATTAATAAATAAATAAATAATACCTACATCACCTTCTGCGATTCTTGGCCCATAAAATTTGATGACTCGCACACTGAACATGCCCAAAGAGGGGTTAATATTATTTGCAAACGAAAGGGCCAATGTGTAGGACGTAGGGAGGTGTTAATTAAGTTTATGATTCTAATATTATAAACGATAAAGTTTGTAAAATTATATGGATGTCTGGATGTAAGTATGTTTGTTACTCTTTCACGCTTAAACGGGTGGACCGATTGAGCTGAAATTTGGTATAGAGATAACTTAGACCCTGGAATAACACATAGGCTATATTACAGCGGGTAAAACCGCTGGTCGCAGCTAGTAAAATATATATTTGGTACCTCTGCCTAGGCCAAGAGCCTAGGGTCTAGAGATGTAAATATAATACTAAATACTAATTAAGAAACACTTTCAAAGTGAACTATTCTATTTTATAAAATATCCCTTAATATTGGTGTCCTATTGATTTACCTAAAGTTTTTAGTCCTAAAGTTAATTCCCATAACTCATTGGTCCTAACATACAGTTATCCTAATATTTATTTGGCATATTTTTCTGTAGTCATAATCATTTATGGCCTTTATCATCATAAGTAATAATGTTGTTAGATATAATAGTTTGAAATCCTAATTTTAAACATCATAACCTTTAAAGAATATAACGTTGCTTGTCATAATATTTATTATCCTAATCTTCAAAGTGCATAATTAGTATTTGTCATATTATTTATTATCCTAAACATTAAAATGTAAAATTTTGTTTGTCATAATGAATATTGTCCTAATCATTAAAGTGTATAATTTTATTTCGTCATAATGTTTCTTGTCCTAATATTTAAAGTATATAATGTATTTTCGTCATAATGTTTCTTGTCCTAACATTTAAAGTATATAATGTATTTTCGTCATAAAGTTTCTTGTCCGAATGAATATTGTCCTAATCATTGAAGTGTATAATTTTTATTAGATATAATGCTTGTTGTCCTGATATTTAAAGTCTATAATTTACATTTCTTTATATCATATTTTTTCTTGTCCTAATGAATATAGTCCTAATATTTATTTATGAGAATGGTGCTTAAATATTTTTTGTTGACTTTGGAATAAAACATAATACACGAATTGCTAGGTATTATACCTATGTACCGTGTACAGTGTACCTATGTATGTATAGAGTAAATTTTTTGATAAAATAAATTATTTTTAACATTGATATGATCACTATAAGATGTTGTTAGGTTAGATATTTTGAAGGTCCTTTATGTAGACTAAAAAATTAACCACTCATGGGCAGCTCCAGTAGTTACCATGATTATTTGCAGTGCAGTGCCATCATTGTAGAATATTAACTTATCAAAAGGAAGATTAATTCCTTGCTAGCCGAGTCTGGTTACCAGTCAGCTCATAGATCAATAGCCGTCGGTCTCGGGAGTGAATGTGTCGTGGACAACGTGCCTACAGTGAGGCATAATGTGTCACGTGACACGTGTCAATTCGAGCGTCCGCTTCGACGATCGTCGACATAATAATATACTAGTTCGCATACGGCTTTGCCAGCGTGGACAAATCCTTTCTTCGCGGAGGTGTACGTCATAAAACCTATCTGTGTACCAAATTTCAACCCAACCCGATCAGTGGTTTGGGCTGTGCGTTGATAGATCAGTCAGTCTATCAGTCACATTTTCCTTTTATATATTTAGATTACGAATAGGTACAGAAGTAGAGACAAGACACACAGAGACCGACTGAGAGCTCAAGCAGCAGCAGCAGCAGCTCTACATTTATCATGCACCAACTATTATTCAACGGACGAAGACGAATCAGTCAGATTGCACAACTCGCCGATTGATTAGTGTTCTTTCCGGCACCCTTCGTTCAGTTTTACAAGTATTTTTGAGAGACTGCATTAAAACTGAAGCCTCGAAACACCATCACTTAATTTACAGGGCTTGGCAAACTTTAAAGTCCTGAGAATTGTTTTTATAACGCTCATTCGTTTCAACACTGAATGAACTTATTCCATTAACTTCATAGTTGGACGCGACGCGACCTGAGAAATTAAAAGTAGTAGGGGAACCACCCGATTCAGCAAATGCGATAGCAAGCTGAAATGAAATTAAAGAAATCCTACTGTTTTTAATTTAAAATCGGAGTGTTCGGAATGGAATTTCTCCGGTGACTATGGGTAAAGGTCTGTTATCGGAGTAGCCAGTTTGGCCAAATGTTTCTACGTTGTAGTTTCACTTTAAATTCAAATGTAGTCTGCAAAACATTAGTCTAAAGATTACAATAACCATTGACGTATCTAGAAAAATTCCTAAAAAATTTATGAGACCAAGTTAATTTACATCTACAATCTATAGGTACAAAGATCTAGTTTGACATGAAAGTTTATGATCACTTCTCACCTAATGCGATTGAAAACCTGATGGAACGAAACTATACTAGAAAATTGCATTTCGCACACAACCTGCACCGAAAAGCGTAGGGTGGTTGTGCGAATTCCCGGCCTACTAAAACACGCGGCCAAGCTTTTCCACAAAAAATTCCAGAGATGTTCCTGCGGAAAGTCATGTTTCGGGCATGTCAGCATGTTGAATCACTCATCCGCGGCCTCGACAGCAATGAAACTAACTACCTAGAACAATAGTCAGAGTAACTTCAACTTCTCTATTGCACTAAAAGGTATGCCAGCAATAGAATCGTGCAAACGGGTGTAGTCTAGTTTCTATACCAATTTTCCGATAAAAGTTGGTCACCCCAACTAGTACTAACTCTAACGTAATTGGATGAAACTTCTCCACTCCTCGTGGGAGTCATTTGATTTGGTTACTCTGATTACTGCAGTTAACGTATCTAATGCTTGGAACCAAAATTAAAAACCTCAGTACTGACAATAATTTATTTTAAATTCATGGCAAATAACACATATGTCGTGGTTTCAATCAATATAAAGTAAACTATGAAATCTATTGAAATAACTTTTAGTTATTGAGTAGGTATTACGTAAAGCCGCTTACATTGAAACACAAATATAAGGCATCTAAATACATCTTTACTACCTACTTATTAGTGGGCGGAACAATACTGGGATCATTCCGAAATCATTCGTCATTAACGTCCATTATACAAACATTAGTATACATAGGTACAACATAATTTCAAAATTTAAGTTCTACAGATTGCACATATAATAACCAAATTATCAGTAGGTATTAAATGTAAAAATATTAAGAGTTTTACATTTCAGCTAAGTCGGTGAGACAGAATCGTATCGTAATGCTGAATGCTTATTGCTCATATATCAGATCGTAACAACGAATGTGGTTAAACGCCGGAGCTATGGCGCCCTAAAGACGTTTTATGAACTGTAAGAGTATGAAAGATATGCGTGCGAAGGGAGTTAATGTAAAGATGACGACTGAGATTAGAAAAGTAGAAAAAATGTTTTGCACAAATACTACTTAAGCCGGAGCTGCATTTGGCGCAAATATTGGAGCAAAGCGTCAAATTTTCAAACAAAAAGTACTTTAAAACTTTTTATTTTGATCAATAATTTTACCCTGAACACGTTAAGTAGGTTCAGTTGGCCGTAATATGGGGTAGGCAGATTATGTTCTCGGTGAGATACCACCTTTAAATTCCATTTATCAACAATAATGTTTACGTGATCTACCAACGTAAACTGAGTAGAACTGTGGAACATTTAACAAGTCACTTCAAAGGTAAATCGAAACTCAAATACATTTGCGGATAGTTTACAATTCGTAACTTTGCATAGAATGAGCGATTCATACATTCTTGCATGATTATTTTGAATTGGTTCGATGATTTCAATTGATTTCGCTCTGAATGGACGTACCTATTCAAATGCCTTGTATGAGAGTTTGTTAAACTGTCGTACCAGGTCGTTACACTTGATCTTTTATGCACGTACATTATTAAATTGTGATAAAGCACTGCCTAAATTGCTTAATATTATAAATGGCGTATTCCTTTGTAGTTTAGTATGAAGTAGTGTGAAGAAGAAAAGTTTGCTTTTCGTATCGAAGTTCCAATAAAATTATTACCTATATAAATAGATTCATCTTCGAAGCCACGCGTGATATCTCAGGTTTTTTCAAAGAAAGACTAAATAATTATGAGAGATAAATACTTCAAGATAGCAGATAAAAGCTGGTTCGGTTAATTTCCTTACAAACACCAATATTAAAAGAGAAAGAGTACAATCAAGTTAATAACAATAATTCTAAAAAAAAAAATATTTTTAGACTTATTTTCTTCATAGTAATAAAACAAAAAAAATCTTTGAGGCAAAACTGTTCTTCCATTTTCACGTTATCTGATGGAAAAATCCAACACAAGCTTTGTCTTTGTTATCAGCTAATTGAATATACAATTTACAGCTTCTATAAAGCTTTCATATTAATCTTTAGTGACAATAAATTATTACGGATATTTTTGTAGTATTCGTGGTAATGATAGAAAGGGTATGCCCCTTTTATAACGAAAACAGTATGCATTTTTATTAGCCACTTGTGGACCCGCGCGCACTTCGTTGCGCCTAACAATTTCCCTAATATATTATGCATATTTTATACCTATAAACCTTCCTCTTGAATCACTCTATCTGTTGATAAAAACCGCACCAAAATCCGTTGCGTAGTTTTAAAAGAAACATATATACTGTCCCAGACAGACAGACGGGGAGGCGACTTTATTTTATACTATGTTATGATAAAGATGGAACGGGATTTACTGAGTCCTTATTGGGTAATTTATACAAGAGAAAATCACTATAAGCTGAGAAATTTAAAATGTTGTTACAGCAATTGAACCACAAAGGTATTGAAGATTTTTGTATGGAGCGTAGCGCGTTTTTGTAATGGCACTCCTAAGAGGTTCGACCGATTTAAAAATGCGTTTGCTTTTTTTATATATTTGGTATATATAAAGGTCGTAAAATATCTTTCATCAATCGCAAACAAAGATGCGTAAGTTAGCTAGTTTTTCTATATTGATTGAAACAACGACACCTCCAGTCTTAAACATTACAATAAAACTATTCTTACATTTAAAATATAACTAATATTAATATATACAGCAACATCCTAAAGCGGTGACATTATAAAACAATTATTTAGATTCAAAAATGGACTGTACAACAAAATCTTAATATAAACATGTTATTCTTAAAATTATAATGTCGCCCACTTACGATGGCAGTGTGACATCTCTAAATAGCGTAATTTTTACAATTTTAACAAACTTTGAACTTTCTTCTGTAAAATAACGCCTTTTGATATGTCATACTGTTATCGCAAGTAGACGATGTGCATTATTAATTATGTAGATTGTAGATCATTTGTTATAAGAACGATACAACATTCTTTCAAAAATATAGTCAAATTGAAATCGTTTTTCCAATAAAATAGTCTATATTTATGCGTGATTCATACGCTAAATATCAAATCAACTATTTTACTGTGTAAATAAATAATAATTAAGCCTTTGTATTATTTATTCCTGATTAAAATATTTTAATGTAAAGAGTTCCTAAGAGACTAGACGGATCGCAATCAAGCGACGGTATATGTATAAAGCTTAAAATATGTCTGAAAATAAATACGACTCAAAATATATTTCGCACGCTTCATAAAATATATTATTGTATTGTCTAATAGAGTAATTATTGTTCTAGTATAGGTTAACACGATTGTAATTGAAAAAATAACTTTTTAAAGTTATGTCAGTATTCTATCAAGCGCGCGATACGTTTTTTTTTTAAGTGAAACAATTACAGCAGTAATTGAAAAAATAACTTTTTAAAGTTATGTCAGTATTCTATCAAGCGCGCGATACGTTTTTTTTTTTTAAGTGAAACAATTACAGCAGTATATAAGTTTGTGCTTCCAAAATATCTTCTAATTTTTCTTAACGTACTTACACTGATCGAATACCAAAGAACTTAAAGTGAGGATGATATCGCGATATTTAACATAATTATTTTAGATTTTATTTGTATCAACTAGTGAAGATGTAGCGTAATATTATGATTTATGCATCCCCAAAAAATAAGTAATTCTTGCTATTATTTATACACCAAACGAATGTGAAAGATATTCGTCAAATATTTCCAAAAGGTCATTAATATCCAATCGAATTACAACACTTTTCATCATCAATCATTTAGATTAGATGATTGCGGAAAATAGCGGGCTAAAATTGGCCAATCAGAGCGATTGAATAGAGATTTCAAGCGCGTTGATTGGTCAATACTAGCCCGTTCTTCTCCCCTCAATCAGTGGTTCTGCACCTTGAATCCATTACACAAAACTTTTTAAAATTTTAGAACTAACTTTATTTAGCTATTAAAGTGTAGATGTATACGTAATGAGCAGGTGTACGTAATTGCCAACAAATTCCGCCGAAAAAGTGGCTCATCGAGAAATCACGTGACTAAAATTTAAAAAACGAATCTTATCAAAATATGGTCTTGATTGGTTAAAAAATAAATTGTGCGGCATTTTTATTGGGAACTGTAGTACGCATGCTCTGCATTTGTCAACACTCCATTTTGATTTTGACAATTATCCATTTTGACAAGTTTTAAGGGTTAATGACGTTTTTGAACATTTATGTAACAATATTATATTTTTTATATTTTTGCGCTTATTTAACAGCAAAAAGTGATCCCTTAACACACTTCAGTTATGTGTGGCTCCTGCACCATATCATAACACATCCTAGTATGATCAATAAGACATAAAACGAAAATATTTTCACATAGATTTGACGTTTTCACTTGAAAGGTAAATAACAGACTGAAGCCCGAAATTATAACATTTTAAGCTACCACCTTCTCCGGCAACATTTCTTATATGTCTTATATGGATCGCAGTTACTTTTCCCGACTTATTATTTATTCGTAGGTAATGAGGTATATCCTCCGACAATATGTTCGTTAATTAAAACTATTTCTATAATTTTGTCATATATTTTTTCTTTGAATAATGTGTTGCAAAAAAGAATTAAGTATTATTTAATAAGTCAACTTTAAGTCCGTTCGTTTCTTAAGTTAAATTTTGCATTTATAAAACCTAATGAAAATATAAGGCCAAAATGTTCAACCTTAGCACCTTAACGTTCCCGTCTCTATTCTCAGTCTATGTAATCACTTTCTATTGTACCACACAGCTAATAACAGCTATTTTAAGCATGCTATAAAAGCATTAAAAATGAGACTAATAGGGTAGTTGACATGGTCAAATTTTTTAAATATAATTAGTCCGTAATTTAAATTATAAAAAAATATTCGTGACGTATTGTTTTTTGTTAATGCTTGTAAGTTTTTTTGGGGTAGTACGCGCTTCATCATAGGTTGTTACGCTTTGTACTGGCTCGAGTACCATACCGTGACGTCATTACCCCCACCACGCGACTTAAAAGCTCTTTGTATCTCTCACGTTTTTTATCAGATTCACAAATAAAAAAATACGTGTCCAAATTTTTTTTATAATCTACATTATGGACAAAAAAAATATTTTTTTAGTCAACCCTATTATGCAATAGCTACAAAGAGTTTCAAAATGTTATTTACTGAGTTATCTAAGACTCCTCAAAAACAGACAAATGTGCAAAATTAATTTAGTGAAACTGCATCGAAATAGTTACAAAGTTTATGTATTTAAAAATTACGATTATCTGAATATAGTTCTTGGTTTTGAAATACAATTTTCTACTTGTTCATTAAATTGAAGTAATATAGATAAAATTATCTATTTCTACACATTTTAAAATTCATGTAATTTCATTTAAAAAACAGCAAATGTCCGATTTTAACAATATTATTTCATTTTTTAAAGATGTTGCTATTAAATGCATAAAAAAACAATTTAATAAAATATTTAGCATATCTTAAAACAATATCTAAAACTGTGTACAATTTTAATTATAACCAATTTATATAGTAAAAAATCTCGTCTTAACTAATTAAACTATATGCTAAAACTTATGCGTAGAACTACAAAATATA
This sequence comes from Hemithea aestivaria, assembly GCA_947507615.1. Lineage (NCBI taxonomy): Eukaryota > Metazoa > Arthropoda > Insecta > Lepidoptera > Geometridae > Hemithea > Hemithea aestivaria. Next base: position 9,601,639 of record OX382339.1, on the reverse strand, counting down.
TTAATGATAAAAATATACAAGGTTTTACAAAAAGGAGTAACAATATTTAAGGAGTTATCGAACTTAGTTTCATATAAAATAAAATATTAGAGAAAGTTTCGCATAAAAATGTTATTGTACTGGCAACACTAGTCAGCGACAGTACTCTGCGGATTCTTTTTGCCGCGCTTTTGGAAAGCGGATGAAATTTTTTATGTTCTTGGATAATAATTTTGCAATAAGTGCTAAACGCGTATTAATAGTGGGTTTAATAAACGTTGAGTGTTTGTGAATGTGATTTACCGTCGAAGAATGGAAAAAAGTTCAACAGTCTGCTTTTTTCAAGAATCGTCACAAAATGAATCGATGTGATTCGATAAACGCCCACTCTTTATCGAATTTTGGAGGGAATATCCTCCAATAAACAATGAACTTAAAATTATAATAAAGATTTCGACTGAAGGACTTGTATCCATGGTCAGAATAAATTAATAACTAACAGTACTCTGCCATAGCAGAGGGCATGGCTATCGCAAAACGACATGTAAAACACTAGATTCCATAGACAAAATTGCGTACATTACGTTCTTAAACCTCCTCATTAATATAAGTAACAAAAGCTGCAATGTTGCTGTTAGAATGGGAGTGCCACAGGGGTCAATACTTGGTCCATTTTTGTTTCTGGCATATATAAATGATCTCCCTTACATGGTTAAAGACCTAGCAGACATCGTTTTATTTGCCGATGATACCTCGCTAATATTCAAAGTGGATAGGAAAGATAGTGAGCTTGTACATGTAAATAACGCTTTAGTAGTAATATCTAAATGGTTTGCAGCTAACAATCTGTTATTGAATGCGAAAAAGACTAAATGCCTGAAATTTTCATTACCTAACGTTAGGTACATAGAATCGAATGTAGTTCTTGATGGTGAAATACTAAAGCTTGACAATGCAACTTTATTCCTTGGCATGAATATAGATTCTAAGTTACAATGGGGTAATCATATTAACGTATTGTCAGGGAAATTAAGCTCTGCAGCATATGCGGTGTATAAAATCAGGCAACTATCAGATGTAGCTACAGCTAGATTAGTTTACTTTGCATATTTCCATAGTCTAATGTCATACGGTATTTTACTGTGGGGGTCGGCAGCAGATATTGAGACTATTTTCATACTGCAAAAACGTGCAATTCGTGCCATTTATGAGATGCGCCCAAGAGACTCTTTAAAAGAGGTCTTTAAAGAGATAAATATACTGACCCTACCATCTTTGTACATTTACGAAAATATTATGTATGTCAGAAAAAATTTAGATAAATTCAAGTTAAATAGTGACACTCATAGCTTTAATACTAGAAATAAGAATAAGTTAGCTGTACCTCGATTCAGATTGTCCAAAACGAGCCATAAATCATTTTTAGGGAATTGTGTACGTTTTTATAATAAAATCCCTGATGAAATAACGGGGCTCACAGAAGGTAAATTCAAAAGCCGTGTTAAAGACATATTACAAAAGAAAGCCTATTATAAAATTAGCCAATACATAGAAGACAAAGATGCCTGGAAACCTCTGCAACCACCTGTAAATAAATTATGTAACCAAGATAATAATTGTAAACACATATTTAAAAAAAGCAATCCCTATGAGTTTCTTGCTCATTCTTCTCATAGAGGTGCCTTGCGAATGAGCGGTAGAATACTAAAATAAAATGTAAAATTGACTTGCAAAAGTGCTCCATTGTAGCCTATTTGAATAAATGAATTTTGAGTTTTGAGTTTGAGTTTGAATGTACATTGAAGTTGGCATCAATCGTAGTGGGTGAGAATTAGCCAATAGCCCCTCAGATCATTGTTCAGCCGCTAAACGTGCAGACGTGCTTAAATCGCTTAGTTTCATAAGATCAACCTCAAATATTGCTACACTTTTTTCTAAAACCTTGTACAAATTCTTAAAAATAAATTGTTCAGCACAATATAATATCATCTTTGGTTTAAAGTCGAGTAATGTGTTTACATGTCCCGCCTCAATAATATAATAAAAACACTTACACTCGTTTTCATACATATCTTTCATGTAAAAATTCTTAGGCCGTCAACGCACTTACATCTCGAAACCATAGCAGCAAAACCACTACATAAATTGTATGAATGAATGATAACTCTTCGCACAAAACATAAATTAAAACTATCACAAAAGTTTATAAATAATAGAAATGTTACAATTCCACATAAGGAAGTCTTTTCAGCAAACTAATATAGAGTTTTAACAAAATAGTCAGAACAACTACCGTCCAAAATTTGAACTTTGAGGACACTTGAAAATTTAGAGGTATATCTGTAGTGAACGTGAAAGTATAACTTTTAAATGTTTTTATCTGCAACAAGCAATAACCGAACTAATTATTCCGCTGCTATAACTTCGAGATATATACCAAAAGCTTAGCGTATACATTTTTTTCCATTTTTTATCAATTTATATTTGTTTTCGAACTGCATATTATACTAAAATAGGCCATAGTATACCAAAATAGACCATATTATACCAAAAAATAGGCCATATTATATCAAAATAGGCCATATTATACCAAAATAGGCCATATACCAAACTAGGGAATATTACACCAAATTAGGGCACTTGCCAATAACAGATTATTTTTTCTATAATCAACATAGTTTTCTGTAATATATCATGTCATAAAAAGCGAATATATAAAGTATATATTTCGTGAGCTCACTATAGTCTTAACCTACAATTGACTTTTATTTAGTCGTAAAACTCGGCAAGTACGTATAACATTTAAAGCCAAAACATAAGTCATTTATATGACTTTCATGATTTCATTTGAGTTTTTTTTCAATAAGTAGTTCATGGGAATATATAAAAAAAACTATCTTAAAACCTACTCTTAAAAATTGCACAAATATTAAACTAGATTCAATACAACTGAGATATGATAAAAATTGCTTCTTAATTGATTTATTAGCAAAATATTTACATAAAACTTATCAACAAGAACATACTATATTCATACGGAACTAAGGCAAATGCTTCGAGGAACCAAAAACACGGCATTAAAATATACATCTCAATATCTACTTAAACACGTTATATTTAAGGTACATAATAGCTTGGCAAATCCATCAAAATTAAAGTCAATAAATAATGAACGAATCACGAGTAATTTGTTCAAGTCCTAATAGAGTGAAAGGAGTATTCTCTACGTACGTATTCACGTCTTCAGGCACGAAAAGAAGACAAAAGGATGCTTAAAATTAAACAAAATAGGGTTGAATTTCGTTCGGTCACTAACGGCGTATATTTGTGTGATTGGGAAGCGAAATACAGTATTTGAAAACCTTTTTTTCATTATGTTTAAATCGGCAAGTAAGAATACTCCTTACTAGTGATCTAGCGCTTTAGAGCTTAGCTAATGCGCTAGGGCACTAAATGTCTACAATCAATGAATATGACGAATAAAAGAACACGTTTCGGAATATTAGTCAATCTGAAAGCGCCTCCAGTCATTCATTTAGATCGTAGGTCCAAATATATTCAAAAATTTTACTCGCAAAGAGCGGCGTCAAAGCAGCATTAATTATGTTGCTACAAGCAATAGCTAATAAAAATATCGTTTAAAAATTTATCATCTTAAAATTTTCATAATAGAAGATTAAATTCTCTTTCCTCTACCTCTACATTTCGTTGAAATATCAATCTCTAAATTTGCATCAAAACTTCTTCAACTTTTCATCAAAAGCGTTCATTAAAACTTTCCAAAGTTAAAACACATCAAAATTTTTCGACAAAACTTTCCTAAGTCAAACTTTATATCAAAACTTTTCGTCAACACTTTCTCAAGTCAAACTTTATATCAAAACTTTTCCAAGTCAAAGTCGAATCTTTGTGAGACACTTTCAAGTATTATTTTCCACCAAAATTAAAGTCATACTGTTTATTTATACTCGTCGATAAATCTCTTACACATGTGAACAAGGTCTATGAACTTAGGTCGCAAGTTAGGGTCCAAATTCCAGCAATCCTTCATCAGGTGTCTGAATATCTCTGACGGGCACCCTTCAGGGATTTGGAAGCTGAAACAATATTATAGTATAGACGACTTGCTCAATTACTTAGCGTCGGTGTTAAGCAATAGTACATGTAAAACAGTTTATTTATAAAACGATGAGCAGTTCTAAATGCAAACCCTGCAAAGCGTTTATCTTGAGACATAAAATGTATGTAGTTTTCTTGGACCGGAATTCATACCGGATTTATCTAAAGGAAATCGCAGTAAATTGATTTTATTTATTTTTTTTATATAAAGAGGTAAGAATCCGATCAAGACGCTCTCCTGATGATAAGAGATACCGTTGCGCATAATCAGTACAGTGGCCAGGTACACTTACGAGTCAAACAATGTTAAGACTCTTCAGCACAGTAATTTTATTACGGTAGTAATAATAATTGGGGTTTATACTCCAACAGAACAGGTTACCCTACTTACACTGTCAGAGTCAAACCACAATTTTTATAGGTTGTGTGGCGAACCTATATGTTACAGTTTCAGGTCGCCGAGATTACTACAGGACCTGCAAAATGACCTAACGACTGCCTCCTACATATCTTATAGGAAACAGCCAAAAGTAATGGGCCAAAGTGGCCCACAAATTATCTGCAAAGTTTCATATTGTAAAATTACCATGAAGCTCGTTCCCTGGGCCGTTCGACGTCAAACTTGGTCACCTCCTGTCCCGCTCGCGTGAATATCTCCCACGCTGTAACTCCGTACGACCACACGTCACTCTTCGTTGAAAAATGCCACGGCTCCACTGCTGACTCTGGGGCGTACCTAAACAAACATTTCATAATCATAATATTTTTTTTTAGTGGCAAATGCCTTTATTGAGGAAAACAAGCTAACAATACTACAGCAGTTGAGAACACTTTTATTAACCACAGATCGGCCACAAGCCAATCTACAGAAAATCCAAGTGCTCCAAACCACTGTCAGATGGCAGAGTGCCCAGAATGCTGGCAGCATTGTCACGTTGAATGGCAATACTTATACGTTGGGCCAAATATAATATTATGTTATTATTTTTGCACTAAAAATATCGAATTATCCTAACGGGTTTTGAAACCTAAATAAACAATATATTTTAGACTGATTTATTGTATAATTCATTATCAGTTTGAATAATTTAATGTCACTATTCAAATCTATCAAGAATTTAATTAAGAAGATATCGGAGAATATCTTCTTAATTAAATTCTTAATAATAAGAAATATTGCCCGCTGATTCTAATAAAAACATGTAAAATATTACAAAAATAATCAATATCTTTTAAATTTTAACAGGCATCTGTTAATAAAATTTTTAGGAAAACAATAATTAAAAAAACTCTACTTTACACTACAACAACAATATTGTTAAAATGTGGCTATAATCCATACCAATTAATGGGCAAAAGTCGTTCAGTCTTGAGTCTGTAAGCGTTTTCTTCTTTAGGAATGATCCGCGCGAGTCCAAAGTCGGATATCTTCACGTGATACTTGTTCACGACTAGAATATTTCTTGTGGCCAGGTCTCGATGTACGACGTTCTTCGCTGAGACATGGTCCATGCCCTAAAAATTATAACGGTGCATTAATGAGCGTTTTCACGGTAATTTATTCCGCTAGTTGGCGCCACTGTGACAGGAAGTCTTTCACAATCTATAAATCTATGATACAGATAATTTTCGATGTTTGTCTATGAATGTTATAAATTAAAAATAAATAATTCTTGAATCAAACCTTCTTGTTCACGTGCATATGGACAAAAAGGGTTATACTCTGACATTTTTGACAGGTCTGGACCTGATGTCTCAGTGCTGCCTCTTGGTGGCTGTTTTATTTTCAGAAAACCCTCATTCATAGATAACTGATTATTTGGAGGATGGAAAGGGCTGTTTAGTGTGAACGACTAAGGAGAGAGGAAGACTAAGGGAGAACTGATTATTATAATCTGGGCGATTTGTGCCAAGATATGGCCGTCAACATATACGCACGCGGCACGATGTTCAGTGAAACCAGAGATATTTATTTTGCCTTCGTACGTCTATCTCGAATCATCGTTAGACATTATGTATGAATGTGATCAAATGCTAATTTACAGTAAAAAAATAATATGTACAAATTTCCATTTTTAGCATTTGGAAAATATATTTCTGAATGAAAATATAACAGGACAAGTTAAAAAAGATTTTCTTTTTAACTCTTGATTAGTTTACGACGAACCAGACTTATTATATTGGACAGGTATAGATATAGTTGTTAATAAAAATAAAATATAAGCCAATTTCATTCTGGCCTAAAATCACAAACAAAAACCAACCTTATTCACATACAACTAAGAACTCCTTACCGTAGCGATATCCTTAGCATATTTGAGTAGGTGAGAGATCCGTAGCTTGTCCCCTTGAAACTTGAGGTAGTAATTAAGGGAACCCTCTTCTAAATACTCCATGACTATGAGCACGTCTGAACCATGATCCCATGAATAGCCGAGGATCTCTACTATGTTTATGTGTTGTAATGACTGTAAAGAGATAAATATTGCTAAATTTAATACAAATAAAAACCTACACAATCAAATTACCTCAAAATCCGCTGGGGACCGTGAAAACTTCTCCTAACATTTTATAATAATATTAATGCCAAATCGGGTCTATTTGGCATTATTACTACTTTTATAAACGACTAGCTTACGCTACTTGTGTGATTAGATATTTTCTAAGCGAGGTTTACATCATAAATCTGTAATCCAAATTTCAACCCAATCAGTTCATTGGTTTGGGCTGTGTGCTGATAGATCAGTTATTCAGAATTTAGAAAAAGAAAATTTGGCCGAAAATGATGTTTATCTATGAAATCATAATATTTTAAATATATTTTTAAAACTAACTATCAGAGGGTTAACCAATCTTACCTTCATAATTTCCAATTCATTTTTAAAGTCTTCATACAAAGTCCCGTTTCTTTCGGACGCCTGTCGCGTCAATTTCTTTACAGCTACTTCTTTCCTTTGAGATTCTTGATTATCACGCTCCATCCAGCCTTTGAAAACGTGCCCATAGTTACCCTGAAATTGTACGAATATTTTACGATATGAAACTACCGCGAGTTTTATCTAATTAAAAAGCGCATTTTGTGAGTTAAGCCTTTTGGCGGTATCTTGTTCAAAACATAAGAATAAAATCTTAATGATTTTCCTATCAGAGTTTTACCTGAAACCTATATTTTTAACATAACTTTAGATACCGCTTTTGCGCTTAGTATGCACTCACGCTGCCTATCTTCTTGGTGAAGGTGACGAGGTAGGTCTTGCCCTGGGAGACGATGGACTCCATGAGGCGGGGCGAGGCGGCGGGAGGGTCGGTGTCCACTAGTTATAAGAGACAGTATGCACTCACGCTGCCTATCTTCTTGGTGAAGGTGACGAGGTAGGTCTTGCCCTGGGAGACGATGGACTCCATGAGGCGGGGCGAGGCGGCGGGAGGGTCGGTGTCCACTAGTTATAAGAGACAGTATGCACTCACGCTGCCTATCTTCTTGGTGAAGGTGACGAGGTAGGTCTTGCCCTGGGAGACGATGGACTCCATGAGGCGGGGCGAGGCGGCGGGAGGGTCGGTGTCCACTAGTTATAAGAGACAGTATGCACTCACGCTGCCTATCTTCTTGGTGAAGGTGACGAGGTAGGTCTTGCCCTGGGAGACGATGGACTCCATGAGGCGGGGCGAGGCGGCGGGAGGGTCGGTGTCCACTAGTTATAAGAGACAGTATGCACTCACGCTGCCTATCTTCTTGGTGAAGGTGACGAGGTAGGTCTTGCCCTGGGAGACGATGGACTCCATGAGGCGGGGCGAGGCGGCGGGAGGGTCGGTGTCCACTAGTTATAAGAGACAGTATGCACTCACGCTGCCTATCTTCTTGGTGAAGGTGACGAGGTAGGTCTTGCCCTGGGAGACGATGGACTCCATGAGGCGGGGCGAGGCGGCGGGAGGGTCGGTGTCCACTAGTTATAAGAGACAGTATGCACTCACGCTGCCTATCTTCTTGGTGAAGGTGACGAGGTAGGTCTTGCCCTGGGAGACGATGGACTCCATGAGGCGGGGCGAGGCGGCGGGAGGGTCGGTGTCCACTAGTTATAAGAGACAGTATGCACTCACGCTGCCTATCTTCTTGGTGAAGGTGACGAGGTAGGTCTTGCCCTGGGAGACGATGGACTCCATGAGGCGGGGCGAGGCGGCGGGAGGGTCGGTGTCCACTAGTTATAAGAGACAGTATGCACTCACGCTGCCTATCTTCTTGGTGAAGGTGACGAGGTAGGTCTTGCCCTGGGAGACGATGGACTCCATGAGGCGGGGCGAGGCGGCGGGAGGGTCGGTGTCCACAGCACCGCCGCTCAGTCGGCGAGCGCTCGGGGACCGAAGCGCGGCGGCCAGACCGGTTATACTCTCTAGGGACCGCGAGCTTTTGTTGTCCAGGAACTGTAAGGAAAAAAACGGTGTTAAAGTGCAAAAGGAACACAAAAGAGTATGGGCTTGTTCACGTGAACGCGCGGGCGCGGGCGCGAGCGCGTGCGCGGGCGCGGGCGCGGGCGCGGGCGCGGGCGAGGGCGAGGGCGCGGGCGCGGGCGCGGGCGCGGGCGCGAAATATCAAACATATGACGTGCTATGAAGGTGTTCACGTACAACGTACGTGCGGTGTAAGCAAAGTCTGCCGCGCCCGCGTGTTATAGCGTGAACAAGCATTATATGTACGTATTTATTATTCGAATGATGAAGCTATGGATTTCAAGGGTTATGAGGTGCAAAAACAGTGAGTACGTAGATTTCCACTAACTAGTAGTAAGGTATATCTTCTGAACAAAACCGTATCGCCAAGCGGTCATTATAACCGTGATCCGGCAAGCTGTTCAGTGAATCCAGAAGAGTATGTACTTGACCACATCAGGCAATGATTAACTGCACTGGATTAATATCGGACATACACGCATTGCGTCTACATCCCGTGTCTCTGTATCTATATTTTTTAATTAAAAAACCTATTCTCTGAAGATACAGGACGGGATTACTTACATGATTATCATACTGATCAGACATAGTTCCATTGGTAGAAAACGCACTGCTGTCCGATATGAGAGACTTGTTGCTACCCGCGTCGCTCAATTCACTCGGTATGAATCTATCACCTAAAATGATGGACATTTAAATTAACACAAAATAATAAATGGTTATTAATTTTATAATTTTATTGACCAAAACTTACTCGAGACAGTCTCTGTGTGCTCCATGTGGTCCAATGATATCTTTGGTTCTTCATACTCATGGACTGGTACATATTCTGTAGAAAATTGTTTATATTTATTTTCGGACATTCACACAATTGCTTCTAGGGACGTGAATTAATAAATTATACAGTAGCAATATTTTTAACCATGCCTTTAACCCCCAACCATACAGTGCCACGAGGCTAGTTCGTTTACCAAAAGAACGAGACCACACTCCATACGTCAAGATCATAAGCAGTTGTTCTTTAGGTAAATTCGTATTAGAAAAAAAACATCAGTGCTGAGTTCTTCTCTCTTAATTTTATAGATATGAGTCTAAATATATAAAAAGAAAGAGTGACTGATCATTCATGAGTCAGTCATGACTGATTTATCAACGCACAGCTCATACCACTGGACGGATTGGGTTGAAATTTGGAACATAGATAGGTTTTATGACGTAGACCTCCGCTAAGAAAGGATTTTGCCACGCGGGCAAAGCCGCGAGCATAAGCTAGTATATGAATATGTGTAAAACTTGCAGCCTCCGGTCCCAATAATGCGCTCTATTAAAACGCTTCAAGTTTTCAAAATAATCAGACTAAGGGAAATCTAAACGTTCACAGCGGCACTTTGGACCGCCGCAGGTGTCTGTATGGGTCCCAGTGATTTTTTTTTCATGTATTTCTTGTCCTACCTCCGTTGTTGTGGACGGAGCCCTGTTCTACTCTATGTCCTTTCATACTAGTTCTCGCTTTTGCTACTTCTCGTACTTTTGTTCTGCATACTAGTTCTTTACGTCCCAGTGCTGCCTCCTAGTGGTTGTTATCAGAAAATCTTCATTGACGTGAGTTTACGATGTTAGAGTTGAGTACCTCTGTGCAGCATATGGTTCATGTCCCGCATGATCTCCTGCGGCCGCAGCAGCCGGTCGCCCGTCTCATAGCTGTGCAATGTGTGTGTATGCATACCTCTGTGCAGCATATGGTTCATGTCCCGCATGATCTCCTGCGGCCGCAGCAGCCGGTCGCCCGTCTCATAGCTGTGCAATGTGTGTGTATGCATACCTCTGTGCAGCATATGGTTCATGTCCCGCATGATCTCCTGCGGCCGCAGCAGCCGGTCGCCCGTCTCATAGCTGTGCAATGTGTGTGTATGCATACCTCTGTGCAGCATATGGTTCATGTCCCGCATGATCTCCTGCGGCCGCAGCAGCCGGTCGCCCGTCTCGTAACTGTGCAATGTGTGTGTATGCATACCTCTGTGCAGCATATGGTTCATGTCCCGCATGATCTCCTGCGGCCGCAGCAGCCGGTCGCCCGTCTCGTAGCTGTGCAATGTGTGTGTATGCATACCTCTGTGCAGCATATGGTTCATGTCCCGCATGATCTCCTGCGGCCGCAGCAGCCGGTCGCCCGTCTCATAGCTGTGCAATGTGTGTGTATGCATACCTCTGTGCAGCATATGGTTCATGTCCCGCATGATCTCCTGCGGCCGCAGCAGCCGGTCGCCCGTCTCATAGCTGTGCAATGTGTGTGTATGCATACCTCTGTGCAGCATATGGTTCATGTCCCGCATGATCTCCTGCGGCCGCAGCAGCCGGTCGCCCGTCTCATAGCTGTGCAATGTGTGTGTATGCATACCTCTGTGCAGCATATGGTTCATGTCCCGCATGATCTCCTGCGGCCGCAGCAGCCGGTCGCCCGTCTCATAGCTGTGCAATGTGTGTGTATGCATACCTCTGTGCAGCATATGGTTCATGTCCCGCATGATCTCCTGCGGCCGCAGCAGCCGGTCGCCCGTCTCGTAGCTGTGCAATGTGTGTGTATGCATACCTCTGTGCAGCATATGGTTCATGTCCCGCATGATCTCCTGCGGCCGCAGCGGGTCGCCGCACCAGCACTGCCGCATCAGCGCCCACACCTCCGCCGGGCAGCGCGCCGGACGCAGCAGCCGGTCGCCCATCTCGTAGCTCTGCAATACAACGCACGATACAATACAGGGATATTACCCGCTATGACAAACCAGGAGAGTGGCGGGAAATGGATGGATGAGGGCGGTAGGGGACAGGGGAGAATGGCATAATCAAAGGGAGGCTTATGCCCAGCAGTGGGCTATTGAAGGCTGATGATGATAATGATGATGATGACAAACCACACGACGAACCATCTTAGTTCGAGCAAGGGGCCAGCCTGAAAACCAGCAACTACGTTAACTCTGGCTTGACGTAGTTACACGCTGAAGCAAATGCCAAATGTTTTTATTCTGCATTTAATATTATTAATTGATTACATTTATCTTTCTACTTATCTACCTAATTAATTTGTCAATATGAGATAAACAATTTGACCTTACGTAAATTATGTTGTAAGATTTGGCAGTAATTTTATTTTCTTTATTTCTTTCATATTGACTATTTTTTTCCAACAAGAAGATTATTAAAACAATTGTTGTTCTTTGTAATTTAATAAAATACGTGTGAGATACAACGCACTAAACTTGGGGGGAGCAATTTTATTATTGAAGTAAAACTTCTTTAGGCGCGACTAGGGAGTAACTCAGATTTTTTTTTCTGACGGAAGTAACGCTTACTATAGTCTGTGTAGTTTCCGCCATTTAAAAATAATAATTCTGATTGGTTGAAAACTTCTTTAGGCGCGACTAGGGAGTAACTCAGATTTTTTTTTCTGACGGAAGTAACGCTTACTATAGTCTGTGTAGTTTCCGCCATTTAAAAATAATAATTCTGATTGGTTGTAAGTATATGTCATATACTACACGCTTCTTGACTTATACGCCAGCTAGTGGCAAATGCCGTTAATTGATTTTTTAGAAGAAAAATTAGATTTATCTATGAATACTTCTCGACTTCATTCAACAACGCGTTTCGGTACAACGATAGATGCTGTATTTTCAAGAAAAGTAGCAAATTTAGAGAGTAAAATTTATGTTTCACATTATAGTTACCACAAACCTATAATTTCGTACGTAAGAAATTATGATGACATTCAATTACCTGTTTCGAATGAATAATATTAATATAACATTTAAATAATCTTTGTAAAGCACATGAATAATAAATATAATTAAATTATAATATAATATTTATTTATTTAAGTTAATATTTAATCATTTCAGTGATATATGTCGTCAACGCCAAAGAAGTTTTACTTCAATCGCGCGTAAAGGTTACACGCACACACTTTTTTTTTTCAATGATGGACTAAATTTATTTTTAATTTTTTTTTATTAACAGCACAGCCGGTACTATCGTGATGCAAACGCGATTCAGCATCGATACAGATATGTGAAAACGAACGGATTTCGCCAGAAACGGTCGCGCGTTTGCAAATATATAGCCGCACGTTTTCATAATAATAATAATTGGGGTTTATACTCCAACAGAACAGGTTACCCTACTTACACTGTCAGAGTCAAAACACAATTTATATTTTTTTCATATCTTCTGTTGCGCGATAGCAGCGTTGCATATAAGCACATTTACAAAATGCGCGCTGGAATCGCTAGAAAAAGTCGCCGTGGACGAGGCCTCTAGAAAAAAAGTATGATAAACAACGGAAGGTACTCACTCTAGCAGTGAGGACAGGATTGGTGTCGGCGGGCGATTGTCCATAAGAGAACACCTCCCACAGAGTTGTAGCGAACGCCCAGATATCGCCCACTACTGAACGCTTCGCCAAGTTCATGTCAGCGAAGAATTCCACCGGTATCCAATGTACACTGGGGAGAGGATTATACACTTAAAAATTAATCGTTTAAAATCATCACAACAGTAAATAAATTCAAGGTCAAAAACTTTATACTAAACTAAGCTTTATCTTATAAAAATAAAAATGCACATTGAGTCTGTACTGTTTCTGCATCTTTTAATAATGTTATATTGTATAAATTTCATCGTGTTACACACGTTTACACCGATATTAGTGTGTTTCATGAAGCAGTGTGCCTTTACAAATTCATTGGCCGAAACATTATACATACTACGAAATAAAAACTACATTATTTTACAAAATTTTCTTTAACATTAATGCCGCCAGCATTCTGGCCACATATTCCTTCACCATAAGCTCATTTAAGTATTTATAAGTTTTAGATTATAGGTATTTAGTTTTGAGTATTTAGACTTTAATTAATTGCAAATATTGTTATTAAAATTCAAGCCATTAATATTTGAATAGATTTTCAAACCTAAAGCTAAAGACTGAAGATATACTTACTCATAATGATTATACTGCCTAAGCGTAGGTCCAGACAGCTTGACAGTGATCCGTTCCGAGTCTACCGCAGCGAGCAGTAATCTCGAACACCTGATGTATCCATGAACGACGCCCGCTTCGGAGAGATCCCATAACGCCCGCGCTAAACCCGCCGACACTTTCTTTAGGTGCAGCGGATTCACTTTTTCTTCGTTTTCTCTGCAACAATATTTATATGAAAGCGTAGGAAGCAGTTTTGGTCAAGGGGTTATGTGGTGTATTCTAGACCTGCATCACTGAATAGATGTAGTTATGTGCGTTTTCTTTATATATTGGTAGCAGGTTTCTGTACAAAAACAAAGTCTTATTAAATCGTTTTTTTAAACACGTCGTAAACGGCATTTTAATTTCACGGATCACTTTTTCTGGGGATTTGTGCATAGTTTGACTTACTGAGTTTTTATTTATTCGAAGATATTCTAGTTATTATCAACTTTAAAACATGACTTTGTAGCAATAAAATTATATTTTCCCACTATTATTATAAATACAAAAAGACTGATGTATTTGTTATTGAGCTAATATTTGGTGAGGGTAGTTTAGACAGGAATAACACACTACTTTTCAGATGATAAAACCGCTGACCACAGTTATAAATAAGCCAATTATTAAGAATAGCCAAATCTAATTAGTGAAGCACTCTAATACCAAGTGTTTTACCCCAGGTAATGATCAAACGGTCCATAAGGCAGGTACTCGAGCACCATGGCAGTGGGCAAGCTCAGATTACTAAACCAATAATGAATCATCATCATCAGCCTATGTTCGTTCACTGCTGGACATAGGCCTCCCCCATGGCACGTCACTCAACTCGGTCCTCCGTCTTTCTCCTCCAACCGCTCCCAGCGACCCTCCGGAATAATGAAGAGCTACATCTAATTACATAAAACATGGAGAGACCGGAATATATCGTTGAAGACGAAGATAAAGCTCGTCCGAACACTCGTCTTCTCCATTTTCTTTTATGGTGTTGAAACATGGACCTTAAAAACCGCAGACCGTAAACGCATTGACGCCTTTGAGATGTGGTGCTGGAGAAAAATGATCAGAATACCATGGACGGCGTTTCAGACCAACGCATCAATTCTCAATAAACTCAAGATTCGAACAAGACTCTCTGCAATATGCCTCCAGAGAATTTTGGAGTATTTCGGACACATTGCCAGGAAAGACGGAGACAATCTTGAGAAATTGGTGGTCACCGGAAAAAGTGGATGGAAAAAGGCCACGTGGCCGCAGCCCAATGCGTTGGTGCGACCAGATCCGCACCACGCTCGACTCTACCGTCTACGATGCTCTACGGGTAGCCGGAGATAGGAACAGATGCGCTCCATTGTTCGGACTAAAGTCATAGATGGAGGGGGTCACGACCCTCAGACATGGGGAACACGACTGATGGAGGAGGACATCTAATTAGTGAAGCACTCTAATACCAAATGTTTTACCTGAGGTAATGGTCAAACGGTCCATAAGGCAGGTACTCGAGCACCATGGCAGTGGGCGAGCTCAGCGTCACGCCGTACAACCGCACTATTGAACTCGATTGCACGCACGCCCATTTGCTTGCTAACTCCACGAAATCCTGCGAACAAAGTTAAACATTTTGGTAAATTTATATGAAAAATTACTGATCTAAGGAGTCTTTAACTCTTATTATGACTCTTGAGTAAGAAACTTGGTGCAGTGCACCTAGAATTTTCCAACATTGTGAAATCCTGCGTGGCTCTGTGCCGATTATAGTGGGCAGCGTTATCTCACTATCCATCATCAGCAGAACGTCACGCTCGTGTTCTTATTTCTTTACATAAAAAAATTGTGCAAGAATGTTTAATGTCGTATAATAGGAAAGAATGACTGACTGATTCAGTGATCTACTAACACAGCTCAAACCACTGAATTTTAGAATCATGACATGAACCATGTCACGCTACGAGCATAATACACTATTAAATAATAAGACAAAACGCGATATTTTTTAATAGCACAACCTACACAGCACTAACTTAGCACTTTTGTATATTTTTGGTTTGCAATAAAGTATCATTCTATTCTATTCTTACCTGCTATTTGAATAGTTTTCCTTGAATAGTAACAAAATAATAATTGTATCTTATTTGATAACGAATATGAATAAAAACTTATTTACCTTCAAATAATCAGTAGCCTTCTCTCGCTGTAATGTTTTGAAAGCGACCAACAGTTTCTTGGTTTCGTCGAGTCGCCACAGAGCTTTGAACGTCGCCGTTATATTTTCTGAACCTGTTTTTTCCGAACCTAAAACACAAATTAAACATATTTATTTAGTCACTAGTGGACACGCGCGCACTTCTAAATCCTACTAATAAATATGTAATGAATTTTACCTGTATACAATAGAATGTCTTTATTGGGCAAGCATCGTGGACTTTTGTTGTCTTTTAATATTTCCTGCAATTCAGCTTGATCTATACGCACTCCTTTCTTCACTGGCTCGCCACATAATAATAGTTGAGATTTGTCTATAAATAGAAACATAAAAGACTTAAGATTTGTTTATTGCCAAAAGTTTTGTACATGGTTTTACAGTAGTGCTTCCAAACAGAAAATACATTTAAATGTTTAAGAATTTGTCGTAGAAATGAAACCCAAACTAAAACTAAACCTTGAGCTTCGGAAGTGATGGTTAAAGTCAGTTTAAGAGCGTATATGGGGCATTTCACGTGAAGCGGACAACGAAAAAAAGGTGAGGTTTTGAAAATCGTTCATATTGGGCATATTTGTACTTCTAGGGGATATGAACATATTCGCGTATTTATTTTTTTTATTTGATTTTTTTTTATGAAGATATGGGGTTCTATAGAATTGACAAAAATGACGTAAGGGTTCCTTTGAAATTTTATTTTCGTATTGAAGATATTTATTTTAAAATATTAAATAATAATAATTGGGGTTTATACTCCAACAGAACAGGTTACCCTACTTACACTGTCAGAGTCAAATCACAATTTATAGGTTGTGTGGCCAACCTATATGTTGCAGTTTCAGGTCGCCGAGATTACTACAGATTACTACTATTACTACATTATTAAATGTATTTTGTTTTGTAGATAATTGACTGCTCTTTTTGACTTTTAAATCAGATTCCAAATTTGAATTTTTTTTCTAGTGTTAAAACGGAAGTGAGTATTTCAAATGGATTTTTTGACCAAATTGCGTACATACCAAATTTCAACTCAATCGGTCCACCCGTTAAAACGTGATAGAGTAACAAACATCCCTACTTACATGCAATCTTAAGCTTTTGTAATATTGCTAGGATCTTGGTATCAAATGACTTCATAATGACACAAATGGGCAAGATAGTTATACATAATCATAATATTTAAATATAACCAACGTTTAAATGTATTTTTATATCAACAATAGGTTTCAACAGGCAACGTTAAGTCACGCTCAGAGTTACATGTACGTATTCAAATTGCTTTAACTCTGAAACTAATTCTCAGCCCATCCTACAATTTTTATGGTAAAATTAATAAATGTAGAGCTATATTATGGCATAAAAAAATTAAAAATTAAATTGGTCGAAGTTAACCAAAAATCCATTTGAAATACTCACTTCCGGTTTAACACTAGAAAAAAAATTCAAATTTGGAATCTGATTTAAAAGTCAAAAAGAGCAGTCAATTATCTACAAAACAAAATACATTTAATATTTTAAAATAAATATCTTCAATACGAAAATAAAATTTCAAAGGAACCCTTACGTAATTTTTGTCAATTCTATAGAACCCCATATCTTCCTAAAAAAAAAAATACGCGAATATGTTCATATCCCCTAGAAGTACAAATATGCCCAATATGAACGATTTTCTAAACCTCACCTTTTTTTCGTTGTCCGCTTCACGTGAAATGCCCCATATATCGAGTGACGCTCTATCGTTCGCACTATTTGACAAATTTTGAAATATAAATTCAAAGAATTAATTTATTGAAAATTCCTTAAGACCAGCCCTCCATAATATTATTGCACACATTTTAAAAGTGTTTTCCGTTTTATATATTAAAGAATTATCATGAGTAAAATTTTGAAAAAAGAAAAAAAATTAAATATGCTCCCCTTGCCATTTTTCTACTTTGGCGTGAAATGACTTACCATATTCCGAAGGAGGTATACACTCATTCAAAAATATCCTTCCTTCAGGGTTCTGATGGCATTGTACTAGCCTCTCTATTGTGAAGTATTCTTCTTTGTTGAATATGTAGCAGTGACCTTTGAACTCCATTCTGTATGTCTCTGTGGTACTGAAATAAAGAAAATAATAACATTAGGAAAACTTCCACACTTCTAGGTTAGTTACCACCCATTGAACAAAACCGTGTCCCCAAATGGCCTTTAAGACCGTGTTCCGGCAAGAATTTTAGTAAAATCATGCAAGTCTAGATAAACTACAATATTATGCCAGCTATATTTCGCTCAAGAACTTCGCGAAGTTTTTTTTTATGTCAAAACATTTTTTGAATGAGTATTTTACACTTCGCGATAACATTTGCTCGAACTTCGACACTTCTTAACACCTTCATTATTTCAAAAGCCAAAGTAACGTAGTAAGTTTGTTCCATAGTTAATCTTGGGCAGTGGAAATGTATATATTTCTACACTATTATTGTCTTATCTTGTTTTGTCTCCTCTTGCGACTTACTAATTAAAAACTTACTAACTGCGTCCACCGCTTTTACCCGCTGTACTGTAGCCTATGTGTTATTCCAGGGTCTAAGCTATCTCTATACCAAATTTCAGCTCAATCGATCCACCCGTTGATGCGTGAAGAAGTAACCACACATACAAACTTTCGCCTTTATAATATTAGTTGAAGTGTGATTTCAAAATGTAAGTACCTGTTTTTCGTGCATATATCCAAATAGAAAACATTGTAGTCGTCCTGACATTGTCTAAGTATGTAACAGCCATGTTTCTTTGCTCGTTTCTCTTCCAACTTTCTATATGAGAAGGCACCACTGAAACATACAAAATTAAATTATTTTACTTAGTCTTCGTTAAAGAGATAAGAAAGAGTGGCGTAACATGAAGTAGGTCTGTATACAGCAGTGGAAAGAAGAGTTCGGGATGATAATATCAATAAACAAAAATATTCTTATGACTCTTGAGTAAGAAGCGTCGGTGCAGTGCTCCTAGAATTTCACATCATTGTGAAATCCAAAGTAGCACTGTACTGATTATGGGCAGGGTTATCTCTTAACATGAGGACAGCGTCTTGTCGTCTTATACTTCATCACATAAAAAAAAAGAATACAATACTATTAATATAATACTACTCTTTACTGCAACCAAAAGATAACAAAAAAGACTTAAAACTAAACAATATTAAGATCTATAATAAAAATATTTGTGTCAAATTACTTACCCCACGGGCCCGTGGCATTTTATCCTTTGTAGCTCTTTCAACGAAGGCGTTTCGTCGTCTTTTGAGAGATTAAACGTCCATTTAACCATTAACCTGTACGATAAACAAAATATATATAAAACAATGTGGTTTCTTTATTTTATTTTTTTTTTTATTTACAAAATCCACAGGTCTTAATACATAAATATTATAAAACTTATGAATATAACTTACACCTAATGACGGATTTACGTTTTATACAAATAAAAACAAAAGAGGAAATCTATTAGAGCAGCGTACAATTTACTAGGAGTATCTTATAAGACCCGAAATAATACATAAATATAATATATGATAAATATAATAAATATATAAATACGATAAATATAATATATATGTATAAATATAATATATATGTATAAATATAATATATATGTATAAATATAATATATATGTATAAATATAATATATATGTATAAATATAATATATATGATAAACATAATATATATGTATGTATGTATGTATGTCTGTCTGTATGCTAACATCTTTCAAAGCGTTTTTTATATTATAAGGTACCCAGAGCGAAGCAAGGATCTACTCTCTATTTTTCCTAGTCTATACCTGAACCAGAAGGGAAAAAGTAGAGATCAAAATAAATCGTCCCAGGGAAGACTATTTTTTTAACACGTTTTAGGCTTCAATAGTCAACAAGCCTTATAGTTTCGCTTTGTCTGTTCGTCCGTCCGTCTGTCCGCGGCTTTGGTGAGAAACTATAAGTCTTAGAAAGCTAATTTTTTTCACAGAGGAGGGTAATACTTAGGGTAAGAGAACGGTAATAACAATATAATTTTACATTAATTAAAGATAGGGATGATTTTTTTTTTCTGGCTTATCGCATCATGTGGGGTATCATGGAATAGGTATTTCAAAACGAGGGACGGTATGCTAAGAAACTTTTTCGATTAAGTGTTCCGTCTGAAAGTTATTCAAGTTTGATAATAAAATTATTAAATTTCATACTTAATTAGTGGCACAACGCGGTTTTTTCTTCCATTTTTAGTACACGTATTAAAGCTGTAATTTTTTTTCTCCTTTTTTATCTTGCAATCAGTCTGTTGACTAAGAGCAGATGATCATTTATAGGAGTCGTCTCCCCATTAGGAGTAGCCCCTTCTTTCACTATTTTAATCACTTGTGGAGTCAAGGATTCTACGTCTCTTTAGGCGCCTGGGTGTACTAGGAATTGTAAGTTGCACAGCCAATTTGTTAGGATGGTAGTTTAGTCGTAACTTGTAGCTTTTTGTGAATGATTTTATTTCCTCCTTTACTATGCCAATTGCAAGATATTGGTGGAGTTCTGTGTTCCTAATGTACCATGGAGCATTGCTTAGTTGCTTTAGTATATAATCCTCTGCTCTATAGCAGTTAATAAACAATTCTTACCTATAATACCCATCACAGACAGATATGAACGATGAGAGTTGTTCCTCAGATTTAAATTTGAAGAACAACGGCGTCCCTCGTCTAGACACTTCCAACGAATTGTCTCCATTTCGCGTCAAATATATTAGCTCTTCTATTGTGCATACGTGAAACCACTGAAATGAATAAGACACAATTATTTACCATCTTCTTCCTTTGGTAATACGTTCCAAAATATGACAGGGTTAGCTTTCTTTATTATTGACGTATTCCAGATTTTTTACAAGCTTTTATTTACTTTCACCTGTCTGTTGTCTGTCTGCCTGTCTATCTGTCTGTCTGTAATCAAATCTTTCAAGTTTAATTTGATCCACTTCCCGGTATCCGATTGAGCTGAACTTTTGTATGCTTGATGATGGAGCTGGAAGGAACTCCGTAATTAAACGACGTAACCCCATCGAGTTTGGGTTTATTTGATTTATCTTGACGAGCACTTTGGTGCTGGATGGTAATAATAATAAAAGCTTTTTTTTTTATTTCACTTGTTGACTAAATATCTCCTACTACGTTTAACCCCCATCCCACCTGATGGCATGTGCGGTTGACGATGAATCACGTAAGATGCCTACCTCACTCCTGCTTTGAAGATATTATATTTCTAGGTATGCCTTTATTTCTTCGAAAGGAGATGAAAAGTTGTAGTGTTACTTCGAAAGGAGATGAATAGTTGTAGTGTGTTGTGAGCAGTGATGTGCAAACATTACTGTGCTCCGGTAGGAGGGCACTGTAGCTAGCGAAATTACTGGGCTAAAGAGTCTTAACATCTTATGACTCTTGAGTAAGAAGCGTTGGTGCAGTGCTCCTAGAATTTCACATCATTGTGAAATCCTAGGTTACACTGTACTGATTATGGGCAGCCGTTATCTCTTAACATCAGGAGAGCGTCTTGCTCGTCTTCTACTTCATCACATAAAAAAAAAAAAAAACTTAGCCAAAAAATATAGTACACAGAAAACGGTAATATAGAAAATGCTAAGTCCTATGTCTATGTTTGTGTATTTTTTGTCATCTCTGATCATTTAGATTAAAGATGAAATTTGAATTACCTCCCGTTTTAGCGTATTATATAAACGTATCCCAGGATGGTGTGGATGGAAGGGCGCCACTACCATCTTGACAGGTGTGACGTCACTGCCGTTCTGCCACAAAACGTTCTCGTACTCTTCAGCGAGGTAGTTCGGAGCCAGCGCGTATAATTGTTGGAGGTACAGGTTTTTAATGTAGCTGGAATGAAAAAGGTCTGTGATATTTTAAAACGTCTCAAAAGGGTGGGTGAGAAGTAGCAGTAGAGTAGTATTTTATAGAGTTATGTATTTTAATTTTAATCTCATAGATTACACAACTTGTATGTTAAATAATGGAGGAAACTGCGAAAACCATCTTATATACATCCATAGAAATCAATCACAAATACAGTCTATTAAAAATCCAGTCCAGAATATTAGTTCAAAACGTAGTGTTTTGAACTAATGGTGCGAGGTCTTGCGTAATTTCCGTCTCAGCTGATAGTACCTACTAGAAGAACCCCACAGAAAAAGTGGTAATGAGCTTTATCTTACTTGACATTGTGTCCAACGGTACACAACTGTGGTAGGT
Organism: Hemithea aestivaria; assembly: GCA_947507615.1. Lineage (NCBI taxonomy): Eukaryota > Metazoa > Arthropoda > Insecta > Lepidoptera > Geometridae > Hemithea > Hemithea aestivaria. The sequence continues at coordinate 9,579,600 of OX382339.1, read as the reverse complement.
AATCGTAGGCATATTTCTTAGGGAAGGGCCCGTGTCGCTTCACAATCACTTTGGGTATGTACTTCTTGTAGTTTCTAATGACATCGTTCAGAGGTATTTTGTCTTCAGCTGTTGCTCGGGTCCTGTTGAAAGAAAAAGTATGATTTATGGTTTGTATGAAACTCAAAAGTTAGGGGCAAGCAATGTCTCCACGTGGTCCACTTTTAGCACAATTTTAATGTTTTGTATTGTTTCAAAATTCAACACTGCGCGAATTCAAACATACCTATTATGTATGAGTAAAAGCACGAAGTCGAAGTGAAGCTCACTCTTTACAATTTAGCAATTTAGATACCCAAAAATATAAAATATATATAGCTTCACTAAACATCATTACCAAAAACCCTCTTAACGTGCTGAAAAGGTGAAAATATCCAGATAATATAATATATCATACATTTTTTCCTGCAAAAAATTCAACACGAAACGTTATCCTAGTCCAGTTTAGTGTCGATTGTTGATCGATTTCCCAATACAGTACCTAATAACATATTCATACAGTGACCTTAGCAATAATATAAAACCGATTTGTGTCGCGTGCATAAAATAATGTCGTCAGACAGATATCACCGGCGGATCACTTCGTAATTGAGCTGTTAAGCTCCCATTATTTCCCTGTAGAGGCCAATTAAAGTTTTATAGTCCATTGTTGTGAGGCAGCCGTATTATATATTCATACATCTTATTTATGATCATAGAGCGTTCATAACTCTGATTACTTAATGAGGTTGGATCGTCTATCATAGATTTGTATCAGCCGTATAGCTTTCTTTCAGACGAATATACGAGTAGCCACCTAGTCTCCACATCCTACGCGTCAACTTTTAAGGATCAATAAATGATAATCATATTTTTTTGTAATTAAATGAAAGAGATGAGCTCGACGCTCGACTGATGTTAAACTGTGAGACCTGCCTATTACAGTCGCAGTGCTATCCGGGGGCACCGCAGTGCCTCCGCCTAGTCGAGCAAAAAAGCGCCACGGCCGTACCATCCTTTTCTTATTACAAATTGTGCCAATATTTTAGGACTAGAAATTAAAATAATATATTCTAAATGCGTCTTTTCGTTTACTTATACAGAAAGAATCCAAAGTACCAAGTGTTGAGGACGCCTTTGTAATCTAAGCTAGAATGTTTTGCTTCCCACATGAGAATGCGTAGCGCCAAGCACGTTGCTATAATTACAAACAATTGCTTAGGCAATCACGCGCGTGCTTGTACACTACGGGCGAAAACTATTGGAATGACAGATACCTCGCTAAATAAAACAAAACAAATATGACATGGGGATCTTTGGGTGCGTTCACAATAGGTCATTTCTGGCCGCAGTTATATGCTAAGCCACATAAAGTTAATGTCGCCGTTAATATTTGTGTTTTTATGTGTTTGTGCCGTTGCTAGTTGTTAACGTTGGTTGATGTTGTATGGGTGCGTTACTGCCAAGCCGGAGAGAAGTACCCTAGAATTGACTAATCACGCTGCTTGAAATAGTCTTGCTCATCTACGCTACACATTAGAAAAAACGCGGCCTCTGTGTGCACTTCAATGACAACTCAAAATTAGCGCTTGTTGGCCTCATCCTTAAAGTCGAGGTCAAGTCGGTCGTAGGAACAACTCACATGGCAGTATATCGCTAGTTTTTAACATTAGTTTCATTAAAATTTAATTTATTGTAAACTATTTTCCATACAACCGTATTAAATGTCGTGTAAGCTCTAAATAGAATTTGGCTTCACTTTTGTTTACGGTGTGCGGCATCTGCCTTAGCAACATAATCTGCGACAAGCTATTTTCAATCAAGAGAATAAAATAAATAAACAAACGATCTATCTGCATTTTTATTTCATTTTGTGCGTGCCGACGCAAGTCTTATTGATTATCTTATTGACGACGCTAACACGAGTTTGTCATTTATTGCTATTTGATAGCTATAAAGATAAATGGAAGTAAAGGGAAATTATTACACAATATTCTAGTGTAATAGTCATCTCTGTAGCTCTGTAGTATCGCTAGGCTATCTCCTCAGAATGAATACCGAAGAGAGGCGGAATCGGTGCGCATAAAAAAGGTGGCGAGATGATTTCGGTGCAGAAAGGGATACTTGGAAGAATTTTGGGGGGTTTTTGACCAACAAAGGATCAGCAATCAAAAATCTAGTAGTGTAGGTTTATAAGGTATGATGAAGTATAGAATTTCCTCTACAAAATGGAGAAATAAATTATAACCAATTAAAATAAGACTTATAAATACTACAACCAATAAAATCTCAGGATTATGAATACATCACAGTACTACAATGACTTTGTACTTGTTGAATACCTAGGGATCTCTGGAAACGAATAGGCAAATGTTTCTGCTTAACATCAGGTGAGCCTCAAGCTCAGTTATTAGCAATTAATCAATCAATCACTGAACCTATTGTGGTAAAACTGGAAACTAGGAAGATCAAATAGCCTACTTTTTATCTTAATTTTACTCTAATTGGGACTTATGTGGGAAAACCCGTGGGCATAATTCAATCATCTGCAAAGATGACCTATCACACTTCGAGTGTTATCATTGTGATAAGAGGCACGAAATATTTAATTAATAAGACTTGTTCTAATAACTGTTATCTTCAATATTTAGCTTTGCTCAAAATATTAATTAAGATAACTATTTTCTTTGTTGCCTTCTTAATTATTTTATTATCATTTCATTGTTTATGTCAAGAAATAATTTCATTATTCTCAGGAAAAGTAAACATTTCAGGCATAATTAAATAACTGTACAATGTCTGTAAGGTCATTATGAAAAACTTAATTATAATATTACTAGAGGACCCGCGCGCACTTCGTCGCGCTTAATGGAATTATCAGTGTTTCTCTATATGTATACAGTGTTACCTATATTTCGGATGTATTTTATACATGATATAAAACTTCCTCTTGAATCACTCTATCTATAAATGAAAATCGCATCAGTTGAAAATCTTTGCCACACTGAGATTTGAACCCAGGACCTCCGTTTTACGAGTGGGAGGTATGACCACTGGGCTATGGCTGCTACAATATAAATGCATTGGATTTCGGATCTTTGGACTTCTGATTATGTATTGGTATCTAAGTCTAAAGGTGATGGTAACCTCATCATCACCTCATTTGCTTGTGTGTGTTAGTGTCTAATATAAACAAGAGCAATTTTAAAAAGAGTTTTTAAAAACAAACTTTTATTATTATTACCATCTAGCACTAAAGAACTTATTAAGACAAATCAAATGACCTCAAACTCGAGGGTTGCGCCATTGACGCATTTCCGGCTCCACCTTCAGATCAGTTCCATGTCATAATAATATTGCATTGTCATCTGATTTACACATGCATCCAAAATGTCAGCTCAATTTTAGAAACAAGGAAGTGGACCAAATTAAACTTGCAGGATTTGATTACAGACAGACAGACAACAGACAGGAAAATAAAAGCTTGTAAAATTTATTAATACTGAATCTAAATATAATCTTGTAAAAATACTCACATATCAGTGATCCCAAGGCCAAGCAGCTCCTGTTTATGTTCTGGGTACTTGATCTCTGGGATTTTGTTCTCGTTAACATCATTCCTTGCTTGTTGGAAGTAGTAGTCATATGTTGTCTCATCTATGGTTACTAATAGACCTAGTCTTGGGACCTGGAATACAAGATTTTTTTAAATAACTTTTTATGGTAGTGTTTTTATAACATTTTATTATTATTTATAAAGTATTTAGTTAAACTTTTGAACGCCACGGCACAAACGCATTTTCGTGCCCTGTGCGCCAAGGCACAATTTAAAAAAAATACCTACGAAAGAACTAGTGTTGCCAAGAGTCGATAAATATTTTTATTTCACTTTATTAAGACTGGGTTTTTTGTCGTCTATAGACGTCGTTGGCGTACAGGACCCGCAAGTACTTGTCAAGTATAGGTGACTTTGGCGACCAAAAGGTTAAATATATGTGACACATTCTTGTACCAAATCTCACTCTACGCTTTCAGTCAACTTTTCCCATACGAAAGGTTGGTTGCCTGGAATAGATCACTCACAGTGATAAGGCCACCCATTAAGGGACAAATTGTATTTTAGTGCTAATATTAAGTAAAACTGTAAATTTTTTGGTTGCAATAAAGAGTACTCTATTCTATTTAATTTTTTCAGTCTGCTCGTGACACAGTTCTTGTAACCAATATGAAATGTCGAGATTGTTTTTATGTTTTTGTAAAACTAGCATTAAATACCTATGCGAAAAGCGCCGACTAATATAATTAATATTAAATGTCATTGTCATGAAGGAGGCCTATGCCCAGCAGTGGGATGTAGAGGGCTGTGGATGATGATGATGATGTCATTGTCAATCTAGCCATTTTAGGCTAATAAGTAATTTAAGTCTAACATATTTTCCTACTAAATTATAAAAGACTTTTCTCTTTATAATATTAGTGTAGATAAGATAGTGTCCATTAACACTTGTCTTACAGTCTTTATTGGTGAAGTACGCTTTGTGTGTCTTGTTAAAATACAAAATAATACATCAGGTGAAATTTTGGTCTAAGGGACACTAATGCAAAGTATTGTGGTAAAGATAGAGCTACACTACTGTTATGTGGTGTGGTTCTGACATAATAATTAATAACTAGGGACACCTAGATGGCATGGTTAGCAACAGGACCTAATGACTGTCTGATACATATTTTATTTTGCCACAATTTTGCCTACAGTAGTGTTTCAAAAAGCATGTCAAATAGTGGGTGAAAAACTTGCTACACAGGGCCTTTAAATCACATTTGTTTTATACTTTTAGTATAGCTATAAACACACTATAATGTGGTGTCACATCAAAATCGTATTATAGTAGCATACATTAACAATAATTAGAAACACATTCTCAAAGAGTGTTGTGTTGATGCATCAATGAATGAAGCTGGTATAATTATTCCTGAATCACAACACTGTAGTGTGGCTCTAGCTTAACCTATCATCATCATCATCCACAGCCTTCTATATCCCACTGCTGGGCATAGGCCTCCTTCATGTTATGCCATTTAACCCTGTCTTGTGTCAATCTCGTCCATGTGCGACCCGCTACTTTGACTATATCGTCCACCCATCTAGCTGCTGGACGACCGACATTTCGTTTGCTTAACCTATTGTAAATATTAAAAAATCACATAATATTCAGACTTCAGACAGCATTTTATACCATGGGTACACATAAACATATTGCTAAAATCAAAATCAGAAAGAAAATTTGCTCTCAGAAATAAGAATATACAAAGACTGAGTGACAATACTGCAATAAATATATATTTCAATATAAAATATGCCTAATTGGATCATAATGAAGAATAGAATAGAATAGAATAGAATATATTTTTATTGTCAATAACTGCTTAAAGTTAGGTACAGATGTTAGGGTACATTTCAAGGTATGGCAGCTTGCCCTTTACGGACGTACAATAATAATACCTAAAACAAATATAGACTTAATAACTCAAAATACAGCTTGAATAATACAACAAAAAAGATTGAATGGAAATAGTGTACACAAGAATTTCATAAGCATACAAGTAACATACACGCTTAATATTGTGTCTACTTCTTTATGTAAATAATGGTGATAAATATGAATGATTTCCTAAATAAATTTACAATTCACAAATTTCTTACCTTGAAACGAATCCTGAGTTCGTATTCCTTGGTGCTGGAAAGAACTTTGTAGTTGTCTTTCAGAAAATACTCAGTGCCTTTGACTCGAAGCGCAAATAGAGTACGTGTGAGGGGAGGTATGTTATACTTTTTACATAATATTATACACAACTCCTCAGCAGTCGTAGAGCTAGAGCACCGTATAACACTAGCAGCACGATCAGTAACGACCGAAACTTTTACTGTCTCTTCAATTGATGCCATCGTGAACTTGAACCATATAAAAAACAAGAGGACGCCAAGAGGCCAAGAGATAAGCTTCAACCGTGCATTGATAAAAACAATGGTCCCACTCCGCCGAACTCGTGCATCTTGGATTACGATAACCGATGAAAGTCACTCACGAAACACAAATAAGAAATATTATGTTTATTTTTATCCAAATACGTGCCGCGTAATATTTTTATTTGGAATATTTTTGGTCACTCGCTCAGCCGCTGCTTGCTTCCTGCCTCTATCAATATTTGACAATGACATTCAATTCACTTTGACGTTGAAAGTTGAATACAGTTCAATAGACAGTAGACCACGGAACACTATTGTCTATGCCTAATACTGTGTTACCAGGAACATGTAGAAAGGCAAGTTTAGGGTAAAATTTAATTGCATTTAATAGTACTGCCGTAGTAATAGTTTCAAGTTTCTATTCTTTGGTACTGCTGTGTATCGGGGATTGGTGCTAAAGGCTCTTCCAATCTTTACCATCAAAATAATTTGCTTTACTCAGTATAGATCTTTTTGTTGATTTTTCATAAGAATAATAAAAACATATTATGGCGACATTTACACTAGCAGTGATCTGCTCCTATGGCTCGTCCACATAATATGCCGGCCAATGATTCGGCGAGTCGTTGGCCGAACGTTCGCCCGAGCGCAGAGATTATATATATGCACCTGGGGCACAGATTATATAAATCAAAAAATAAAGAAAATTTAGCATATTTCAAGTAATTATTCACAAAAAAATGGCTTCAAATGATCCATGATTGATTAATATTCAAAATATTATTATAGTCGTTAGCTATGGACCCCAAAATGTATACCAGAAATTTACCGGAAAAAAAAACCGTAAATATCCGAAGACATTCGTCAATAGACAAAAATTGTTCGTCCATAGACAAAACACACACTCGGCGAATCATTGGCCGGCATATGTTTATAAATTAACCTCATTTTTTAGACTAATTTAATTTTTCAATAATAATTTCTAAATTTGTACCTATTTTGTGGACATAATATGGGCCGAGGGTCCGAAATAAATGATTTTTATTTATTTTTATTTTTATATGTGGACGAGCCATCATATCTTTTCAAAGTCAACATTCAAAAATTTCCTCAACCCGTATTTTGCAGCAAACTGTCCTCGTACCTTTATAAAATGATTTATTTTATTATTTTTAACCCCCGACGTAAAAACGACGGCGTGTTTTAAAATGTGTAATTTTCAAAATAAAATATGGCAATACTGTTGAATTCGCCATTTTGAATTTTGATTTTGACCTTGGCCTTTTGGTTTTTTCGTTGCTTGGCGCCAGGCGCCATTTAACATATTTTTGAAAGTCTTTGTCTTTGCCTGTTTGCAAATTTTAATAATCTTAAATATTATTTTATCTAATTGTTTAGAGATAATTCCAGGTGAGTTATAATCAGTTATTACCATAATCAAATAAATAAACAACATTCGGCTCTTGTTTAACTGCACGTGCAAAGTATAGCGATGTCTTGAAAACCGGCATTGTTTAGTGGTCAGCAGTTTTTTATGAAAGAGTTGATTTATATCTTTCCACAACGAATAAGAAGAAAGATATCGTTCTGTATTCTGTGTACTTGTTAAATATAGACTATCGATACAATGTTCTGGTATTATCTTCACATTTGAAGAAAAGTAGGTACCTACTTATTGAAGATCACAATAGGTATCTTACCTACTTTGCTAGGACATTCTACGACGGCTATTATTTTATGTGGTTCCTATAAAGGTAACTTGTTCACAGATAAAAATCTACAATGGATGACGACTGGGATGATAACGCTGAAGTGGTAAGTCTAATAAGATACTTGTTATAGTGCCGATCTTTTCGCCGGTATAACCTAAGCCAATGTGATGACCATCACCTTTTATGCATTTTTAGTCAATTTTGGTCAATAAGGTGATGTATTGAGAAACTATATTGTATAGATACCTAGCTTGGAAGGATACATTTACAATGTTTGACAACAACCACAAAATCAATACCTTCCACTAACACCCATATGGTTGTATTAATTAGTTGGTAGTAAGCCCTCTAATATACCTTCCATATACTGCGACTGCTGGGCAAAGATCTCCACAGAATGGCCTTGAGAAAAGCGACGCTGCCGAGGCCTGCCTAAGAAGTGATGGCGAGACGATTTAGACATACCAGTAGAGGGATAAGTGGAAGGATTTGGGGGAGGTCTTTGCCCAGCAATGGGGCAGTAAAGACTAGAAAAAAAACCTATATTATGCTGGGTTCAATCACAGGTTGTTTTATATGTTTGAATATGTCTATTTTATCTGCGCTTTGGTGTCTTTGAGGTGGTATAGTCAGTAACTGGTGATCCCGTTCAGATTAACAATGTTGTACATACATGCATATTATTACTAGCTGTGCCCAGCAGTTTTACCCGCTGTACTGTAGCCTATTTAATATTTTTTTTATGTGGAGAAATAAGAAAGAAGACGCTCTCCTGATGTTAAGAGATAACGCTGCCCAAAATCAGTACAGTGCTACCCAGAATTTCACAATGATGTGCAATTCTAGGTGCACTGCACCAACGCTTCTCACTCAAGAGTCATAAGATGTTAAGACTCTTTAGCCCAGTAATTTCACTAGCTACAGTGCCCTCCTACCGAAGCACAGTAATGTTTGCACATCACTGCTCAGGCGGTAGAATAACTGGCACTGTTGGGGGTACCCACCTAGACGACCTCCTGCAAAGGAAGTCTACCCCCGGTAAATTGATATTAATTATTGCCTATTTGATATTCCAGGGTCTAAGCTATGTCTATACCAAATTTTAGCTCACCTGTTTAGGTGTGAAAGAGTAACAAACATACATCTAGACATCCATACAAACTTTCATGTTTATAATATTAGTAAAATAATGTATGAACATGTCTATTTTATTTGCACTTGGGTGTCTGTGAGGCAGTCTAGTCGTAACAGCTGTGTTTTGCCTTACAGACGTAACAATGTTGTACATATTACATTTGCATTATATTATTATGTGCAGATAATGTTATCAGACCATATTAATTCACAGCTGGTCATAGACCCAGTGGCGGATTTGCCCTAAGGCCCAGTAGGCCCGGGCCTAGAGCGGCCAGATATTAGGGGCGGCCAATCGTGACAAAAAAATCACTGATGACAAGAAATAACTAAAAGTATTTATTTTCTCACCGCTCAGGACACATCTTTTGTAGCCTGAAATATAAAATTTTCTCGGCACTCGCAGCTAGCTGCTCGCGCAATTATAAATAGAATATTATGTATTTTGCTCAGAACGAGCTCATTGCACACAGTACCGGCGTTAGGGTGGGGCGCGGTTGGGCGACCGCCCAGGGCGCCGGATAAAAGGGGCGCCACAGGCTCTATGATGGAACGAATGGGGCGTGGCGCCCCATTCGTTCTGAAAAATTCAATATTCTCGGTGCTAGTAGCAAGCTGCTCGCGCTTTTATAAGAACATTTAGTTTCTTTGCCACTCGAAGGAAGATAAACGCACATTATTCGTGCAGAAAAATTCAAAATTTTCTCGGGGCTCGCAGCGAGCTGCTCGCGCTTTTATAAATGAGAAAATTTACTTTCTTTGCCATTCGAAGCAAGATAAACGCACATCATTCGTGCTGAAAAATTCAAATTTTTTTCGGCGCTCGCAGCGAGTTACTCGCGCTTTTATAAATAAGGACATTTAGTTTCTTTGCCACTCGAAGCTAGCTAAACGCACATCATTCGTGCTGTAAAATATCTAAATTTTCTCGGCGCTCGCAGCGAGCTGCTCGCGCTTTTATAAATAAGAATACTTATTTAGTTTCTTTGCCACTCGAAGCTAGCTAAACGCACATCATTCGTGCTGAAAAATTCAAAATTTTCTCGGCGCTCGCAGCGAGCTGCTCGCGCTTTTATAAATGAGAACATTTACTTTCTTTGCCACTCGAAGCAAGCTTAACGCACATCATTCGTGCTGAAAAATTTAAAATTTTCTCGAAACTCGCAGCAAGCTGGAAAGGTGGATTTTTTTCTAGATACGCCCATGATTTTGCCCATCGGAATCGGCCCAGAAAAAAATCCTGGATTTTTTTCCTTTTTAGTATGGGTTTCAATTGTTTTTTAGGGGGCGCCGTAGAAATCTCGCCCAGGGCGCTGGTAATGTTAAAACCGGCCCTGATTGCACATCTTTTGTAGTCTGAAACGTAAAATTTTCTCGGCGCTCGCAGCAAGCTGCTCGCGCATTACAAGGTTTTTAAAATTTTATTCTATTCGGAACGAGTTTAACGCACACGTTCTTGTCAGAGATATATAACATTTCCTATTTTAGAAATTCAAATTGTAGGTAAACGTTGAAATGTACAAACCTACCTTGTTCACAAGAAAAAAAATTCTGGATCCGCCACTGTTTAACACATTCGGTGCCACCGACTCGCCATGCGAGTTCACGTTCATTTTGTTCGCGAGTCGGTGGCACCGAATGTTTTAAGGAGTAAGTAGGAGTAGACATGTTATATACGACGTAGGTGCAGGTATTACATGGACTGGGGCCTAGGGCGGCCTAGACTGTAAATCCGCCACTGCATAGACCTCTGCTAGCTATGCTCTGGCATGTTTTTCACACTCGACCAATATAACAAATGCAAAAGTAAGGATTTGTGTTCGAACTTGATACATTTAATCCAATTTAGCTAAAATTTGTACCTATGTCAGAAGATACTATGCTATTATATTGTCGACTTAGAGAGTTAACCTGTAAAGTTCTTTTTATACCATTTGAAAGTGCATAAAAAGTCCCTTTCTATTGTTATAAAAATGGTCATAGCAAAAAAAAATATGTCCTTGGCAGGTTTACACTCCAAGCTAACAATATGCTAGACTAGCTGCGGCCAGCGATTTTACCCGCTGTACTGTAGCCTATGTGTTCCAGGGTCTAAGCTATCTCTATACCAAACTTTACCTCAACCGGTCCACCCGCTTAGGAGTGATAAAGTAACAAAAAACATACTCACAACTCACAACACACTCACTTTCGCATTTATAATGTTAGTGTGACTATAGATAGACAACACTTATCACTTTTTATCTTTATTATCATCATCATCATCATCATCATCTCAGCCGTAAGACGTCCACTGCTGAACATAGGCCCATAGGCTCCCCTTTGGACTTCCATATGTACCGGTTGGAAGCGACCTGCATCCAGCGTCTTCCGGCGACCTTAATAAGGTTGTTTGTCACCTTGTGGGTGGACGTCCTACGCTTCGTTTGCTAGTCCGTGGTATCCACCATCCATCTTTATTATAATATCCTAGGAATACACATACACTAGTAGGTAAACTTTTTTTTTTATTCTTTCCATTAGCAATCAGTCGCTAGACTATAAGCTAATCTGTTCTTTAAATATTGACTATAGTAGGTAAACTAGTAAAATTTAAACTTACAGGTGCTGCCTCCTCCAGTACAATCTTTCAAAAGCTCTTACAACGATGATGTAGACGAAGGTCACAGCCTCTCCAGGGGTAGAGGGTTCCCTTCATTTGAAACAGAAGGTAAGTTTATTTTTATCACTTCTAGGTTGCAGCTATTATAACCAAATACCCGCAATTGTTTTTTGCGGCAAATGTGATATGTCCAGTACATTTCCAGTACATTTTCTCCAGTTCCAGGATAACTGGTAGAAAATGCTATTTTAGCATTAAGTTAGTCCTAGCGTTGTGCTGAATAATAAAATAAATAAATATAAATATGGTAAAACATGGGAGACATTATATCGCACTCCCAGTACAATACTGCACTAACTGAAAAAAATATTTTTTCATAATTTCAAGCTTAAGAGCATATAGATCGAGTGACGCTCTCTCGCTCGCACAATTTGACGAATTTTGAAATATAAATTCATGGAATTAATTTATTAAAAATTCCTCTGTAGCAGCCCTCCGTAATATTATTGCACACATTTTAAGTGTTTTCAGTTTGATATATTAAAAAATGGGATAGGGAGCAATATTGAAAAAAATATTTTTTTCAAAAAATCTCATTATTCCATTTTTTTATATATCTAACTGAAAACACTTTTAAAATGTGTGCAATAATATTACGGAGGGCTGGTCTAGAGGAATTTTTCAATAAATTAATTCCATGAATTTATATTTCAAAATTCGTCAAATTGTGCGAGCGAGAGAGCGTCACTCGATATATATACGCTCTTAAACAAATATAAATAAAAATGCAATTGCAGTAAAAATACTTTTTGAATTGAACAAGTGTTACTAAGTGTGCGATATTTTGGTATAATAAGTTATTGGCAACTCATATTGTAACTCGAGCACTTGACATTGCACTGTGTGGCATTCTTTAGAGAAATTTGATTACAGCCAAGAAAAATGATGCACACTTATAAATATATACCAATATAGTAACAATTGACGTGCAAAATCGCCGTTTATATGGCTTATTTGAATATTGTTTTTTTTTAATGAAATAGAACAAAAATAACCAATTAGCCATCTAGGTATAATCTGCTGCCATCTACGGCCTAATATCACACGAGATTGTAGTGATAGGATTACCTATAATGAATTAAAAAAAGTTACTGTTTCATTTTTGAATCAGAACTGGTGTCACCAGAGGGTCTATTGGCTATCGCCAAACAACATGTAAAACACTAGAATCCATAGACAAAATTGCGTACATTCCTTGCTTAAATCTGCTCATTTATATGAGTTAAATAACAAACGTAGCAATGTACATTGAAGTTGTCATCAATTGTAGTGGGTGAAAATTAGCCAATAGGCCCTCAGGTACAAAAGACTTCTACTGTGGATAAAAGTTCAATGTGTGTGGGTATTCTAGTAGATTAATAGATCAATGGTTGTCTCTGGTTTAAAAACTTATAAGTCATCTCAAGCCACTTAATACAAGTACATAATAATATACAGATTGATGTTGTCAAAAGTTTTTGTTTAAATTTGTGTCAAGGACGTTTTTTACTCTCATAGCAACATAAGTTGATGTGTAGAATTACCACTTGAAACTTAGAGAGAACATTGCCTGTATACACAGCTCTTTTATTTAACTGGCAAACCACTTGTACAAATATTTGGTGTCTAGTGTATACTCTTGTTAATTAAGTGATTATTGATAAAATTACCTATGTTTGCTGAACTGTGGCCCATGCGTTATTCCAGGGTCTAAGCTATCACTAAATTCTTAATTTTCAAAACTATTTTTTTTTTATGTTATGAAGTAGAAGACTAGCAAGACGCTCTCCTGATGTTAAGAGATAACGGCTGCCCATAATCAGTACAGTGTAACCTAGGATTTCACAATTATGTGAAATTCTAGGAGCACTGCACCAACGATTCTTACTCAAGAGTCATAAGATGTTAAGACTCTTTAGCCCAGTAATTTCACTAGCTACAGTGCCCTCCTACCGGAGCACAGTAATGTTTGCACATCACTGCTCAGGCGGTAGAATAACTGGCACTGTTGGGGTACCCACCTAGACGACATCCTGCAAAGGAAGTCTACCCCCGGTAAGTCCTATAGTCTACACCTGAAAAGTTTAATAGCTGTAGTTAGTTTTTTTTTGTGTTATCACACAAGCAGGTGGCTCATAGTCTCAGTTGTTAAGAGCATATAACAAGCTTGACGCTCTTTGTCTTTTATAATTTCTCTTGAGGAACTTTCAAAAAGTAGATTCAAGGAATTTATATTTAAAATTGTATCAAATAGTGCGAGCGAGAGAGAATCAAGCTTGATATACGCTATTACCTCAATCATATAATGTAGGAGACAAATTAGTAATCTTGGTGAACAACATAATTGTTGTGGTGAAAAAAAGTTAGCCATACTACTTATAGCTGTTATTTTACTCTGACAACATAAGTAGGAAAACCTGTATTATAGCAAGCAATATGAAATCTCTATGCATAGTTGCAAAATTCCACCTAATCTCTCAAGAAACCATACACATAATATACTGGACAAAATCGTGTCCGCCAAGCAGTCATTGTAACCGTGTTCCGGCATGATGTTCAATGAAGCCAGGGGGGGATTTATCCCGCCTTCTAGGTATAGTCTGCTGTCATCTACGGCTGCATCGTCGCTTAATATCACGCAAGATCGTAGTCAAAGGCTTACCTATAATATTTTTTTTTCCTAGTCTATACTGTCCCACTGCTGGGCAAAGACCTCCACGCATCTCTATCCTGCGCCACCTCTGGCCAGATAATGAATAAAAAATATATATTGTTTCAGATTTAGACAGTGAACAGAATGGTTACGGCGATAGACGCGGGCGCGGCGGTAGAGGAGGGCGCGGAGGACGGGGCGGCCGAGGAGGGCGCGGGGGACGAGGCGGCTTCCGGGATCATGACACTAATGGCGGTAATTAAAAATAAATAAACTTTAAGGCTTGTGTCGACTCGCGCAACCTTCTTGCTCTCTCGATATCACAATAATATATGAAATATAAATTCGTAGAATTTACTTTTTGAATATTTGTTTTGGTGGAAATTAAAAGCTTTTTTTTTTTATGTATTTCCAGTTTGCCGGCCTTCTCTTCTGTACCTACTTTTAAAAATAATAAAAAATAGCTCTAAATTTCCACCTTTTTTTATCGTGCGAGCGAGAGGATTGCGCGAGTCGACAGGAGCCTTAATTGAAACAAAAGTAATTAAGATCTCGCACTAAACAAAACGGTGTCGCCAAGCGGTCAATTTGACTCTGTGCTCTAAAAATGTAGGCACTGAATTACCAATAAACTAAATAACCTTATTATGTACCTAATTCTAAGGGAGCAAATAAAGTATTGAGTATCGAGTAATACCAATATAATTTTGTATAGGAGGCGACGACTACGATCGTGGCGACCGCGACAACGATCGCGGCGAACGCGGTGAACGCGGCCGAGGTCGCGGGCGCGGTCGAGGCGGCCCTCGTGGTGGCGGACACCGCGGTGACGGAGACTACGATAACCACGACCATAAGGAACCAGAAATGGACGAGAACGGCGAACCCAAGAAACCACCAGTAACATATGTCCCGCCAGAACCCAGCAACGATCAGACTGAGATCTTCAGCAGCGCTATCAGCTCGGGCATCAACTTTGATAAGTTCGACCATATTGCTGTAAAGGTGAGCTAAGATTCTTACTGCTGAAATCATACTGTTAAGTTCCATGACAACCGTGACCATATTGCTGTGAAGGTAAGTATAAGTAAGGTATCCTATTAGTACATTTTTACTTAAAGAAGCAAGATAATGTTAAGCTATGTTAAACTTCTTACGTGCGTGCTGAAATCGCACTGTTAGGTGATTATTTGGTCAGTTTAAACCTTGAGCAACTCCACAAAGCTGTAGACTACAAGGCATTTGATGAGAATTGTGTGTCCAAGGAGCTTCCTGTCTTGAAGTAAATTTAATGTTTCCACTAAAATATTTAATATAATATTTTAAATTATAGGTGAGCGGCGAGAACCCGCCCAGGCCTATAGATAGTTTTGAAACAGCCAACCTGAGGAAGATTCTCTTGGACAATGTCCTAAAGTCAGGGTACAAGAAACCAACACCCATTCAGAAGCATGCCATACCTATCATTATGTCAGAAAGAGATCTTATGGGATGTGCTCAAACTGGATCTGGGAAAACGGCAAGTATTTACTTATTTCTAATATTATGATACAATGTGTCTCATACTCTATACTATGTTTCAAAAACAAAGAATTTTTTTTTTGGTAATTTGCGGGGTTCTAAGGATCAATATCTTAATAAATTGGATATATATCGGATATATCTGATAAAATATATCTGATATATATCATAAGATATATCGGATGTAATAGTTTTAGTGAATATATCTATGATATTTTCATAGATATATAACCTTCGAACCTCGCAAAATTATCTTTGTTTTTGAAACAAAGTATAGAGTACGAGACACATTGTATCATAATATTAGTATAGTTATCTCTGCTGAAATGGCTTGAATGATTTGTATGAAATTTTTTGAAATTACTTGGCTAAAGAGTCTTATGACTCTTGAATAAGAAGTTTTGGTACAATAGACCTAGAATTTCACATCATTGTGAAATTGAAATTCTAGTTAGCAGTGTAGTGATTATGAGCAGCGTTATCTCTTAACATCAGGAGAGTGTCTTGCTCGTCTTCTTACTTTATCACATAAAAATATATAATATATATTTCAAATGCTTCCGACTAACGCTAAAACTTCTTTATTGATTCGTTTTCTCACAACTGTTATCCCCGTGAAGCTACTGCTTAGCTAAACATCTAATTTCAAATCATTCAAAAGGATTTTCACTACTTGATAAGTCTTCATGTTTTTATTTCAGGCGGCCTTTTTACTACCGATCATAAATAAACTGCTAGTTGAAGAGAAACCACTCGAAGCTCAAAATTACTGTGCACAACCACAGGTAAGTCATAAAAATATAAAAAAATTAAAGGCAAATGTGTTTATTGTTAGTTTTCCTTCGAGGTCAACTCAACAACTTGAGAACAAAATAAAAGTAACTTGAAATCTTCGTGACAGTTATGTACTACATCACCCTATAATAAATGCTCTTATAACCCCTTTATTTTAGAAAATAGAAATAGATGATTAAAAAAACTTATAGCGCAGTAGCACTACACCAACATTTGAAGTAAAATACTCAACATTTTAAGTAAAATAGAATGGAGAAGAAAGGAATGGGCGTTTTGCCCTAATTCGTTTCGTGCTGTCACTCATACAGAGGAAGCTTGGATGTGAACGCACATACAAAAAAAATCCGTATTTTTAGTAGACTCCTCACTCTCTACTCTGTTCTAGTTAGCTCTAAGTCGAAAAAACGCCGTCTACTTGATCAATTAAAAAAAAAATTATCCTTCTCGAAAAACAAGAACAAAAGACAGCTCTTTGGTATTATAAATTAAAAGTTTGTAATGGATGTAGGTGGTGATAGTATCTCCGACCCGCGAGCTGACTCTGCAGATATTCAACGAGGCGCGCAAGTTCGCCTATGGCTCCATACTCAAGATCGCCGTCGCCTATGGAGGCACCGCCGTCAGGCACCAGGGAGATAATATTGCTGTAAGTTACATGTTACATCTTACTCATATTATAACATGAAAGTTTGTAAGAATGTTTGGATGTCTGGATATGTTCGTTACTCGTTCACGCTTAAACGGGTGGACCGATTGAGCTGAAATTTGGTATTGAGATAGCCTAGACTCTGGAATAACTCATAGGCTTACAGTACAGTAGGTGAAAGCGCTGGGCGCAGCTAGTACATACATATAATCACGCCTGCTTCCAACTGGGTAGTAAGATACTATTTCCCTCCACACCTTGGTACGATCCTGACACACCTATTTGACTTCCTCAACTTTCATCACATTCTTCATGGACTCTTGCTGGTTCTTGGTAGTCTTGACCTGGCCTTTCATTAAAACGAGAATGTTTTATTAAATTGGTAAAATTTTAATTAGCAGCGCTTCGCTGTTTCACCTGCGTAAGTATCAGTACCGTGAAAAAATCGCCATAAAAAGTAGCCTATTTTCCAAGGTCTAGGCTGTCGCTAGGTTGTAAACACGGCAACCTTAAAAACTTACAAGTTGGCTACATAACTTAAGATAGTGATTTTTAAGGCTGGCCTAATTTGTCAAGAGTGTAAACTCAAAATTGTGCAATAGAGACTCATTCTAACTCAGGCTACTAAAGAGACGTAGAATCCTCGACCAACACAAGTGACTAAATAATGAATGAAGGGGCTACTCCAGATAGACGACTCCAATAAATAGACGAAACCAATAGCATACAACCCATCTGCTCATAGTCAAAAAACTGATTGCATGTTTAAGATGGAAATAAATTTCTAACTGTCTACTGAACTCCTAAATATACCTAGTCAGGTCATAAGTATTGTCACACAGTAAAAACTTTTCTTTTAGAATGCTGGCCACAAAAAAGTTTATTGAATTCGAATTTCGAATTGTTCATGAAAATAAAAATGTATACTTTTTAGAATTTTACTCATTTTTAAATATGGAGTGGACGCTTAAAGAAGACCGTGTTGCAGTTATTGCGTTGCATCGTTGCGGTTACGCGCCAATTCAAATTTTTGACATACTGAAAAATTTGAATATAACCAAAAGATTCGTTTATCGTACCATCAAACGATACAATGAAGACTCTAGTGTAGATGACAGGTCAAGAAGTGGTCGCCCTCGGTCTGTTAGGACTCCAGCAGTGATAAAAGCTGTGAAGGCGCGAATTCAAAGAAATCCCAAACGTAAGCAGAAACTGTTGGCCCTTCAGATGGGGTTAAGCAGAACCACGGTGAAAAGGGTGTTAAATGAAGACTTAGGGCTTCGGGCATATCGAAGAAAAACAGGACATCGTTTAAATGCTCGTCTAATGGACCTGAGACTGAAGAGATGCCGCGCTTTGTTGAAGCGGTACGCGAGAAAAAAATATCGAGAAATTCTTTTTTCGGATGAAAAAATTTTTACCGTAGAAGAGAGCTACAACAAACAAAATGATAAGGTGTACGCACACAGTAGTGAAGAAGCGAGCAACCGTAGTCCGCGTGTCCAACGAGGTCATTTTCCATCCTCGCTCATGGTATGGTTGGGAGTTTCTTATTGGGGCTTAACAGAGGTACATTTTTGTGAGAAAGGTGTAAAAAGTAATGCAGTTGTGTATCAAAATACAGTCCTGACGAACCTTGTGGAACCTGTTTCTCATACCATGTTCAATAACAGGCACTGGGTATTCCAACAAGATTCGGCGCCAGCTCATAGAGCGAAGAGCACACAAGACTGGCTGGCGGCGCGTGAAATCGACTTCATCCGGCACGAAGACTGGCCCTCCTCCAGTCCAGATTTGAGTCCGTTAGATTACAAGATATGGCAACACTTGGAGGAAAAGGCGTGCTCAAAGCCTCATCCCAATTTGGAGTCACTCAAGACATCCTTGATTAAGGCAGCAGCCGATATTGACATGGACCTCGTTCGTGCTGCGATAGACGACTGGCCGCGCAGATTGAAGGCCTGTATTCAAAATCACGGAGGTCATTTTGAATAAACTTTATTGTCATAAGAATCTATGTTTTGTTAAGTTCATTTTGGTATATAAATGGTTACATAATAAATAAACTTGTTCCAATAATTTTATATTAAACATGTGACAGAATGTATGACCTGACTAGGTATTAACCTTTTGAACGCCACGGCACAAACGCATTTTCGTGCCCTGTGCGCCAAGGCACAATTTAAAAAAAAATACCTACGAAAGAACTAGTGTTGCCAAGAGTCGATAAATATTTTTATTTCACTTTATTAAGACTGGGTTTTTTGTCGTCTATAGACGTCGTTGGCGTACAGGACCCGCAAGTACTTGTCAAGTATAGGTGACTTTGGCGGTCAAAAGGTTAAAGGCAAGAGTGACTGACTGATCTATCAACGCACAGCCTGACTTAGACCTCCGTTAAGAAAGGATTTTACACGCAGGCAAAGCCGCGAGCTTAAGCTAGTATTTTATAAAGGTAAATTTATAATACAGAAAGGCTGCCACATCCTGGTAGCGACGCCTGGGCGCCTGCATGACTTCGTGGACCGAAAGCGCGTGTCCTTCGAAAGCATCCGCTTCATCGTACTGGACGAGGCCGACCGTATGCTGGACATGGGCTTCATGCCCAGCGTTGAGAAGATGATGGAACACTCCACTATGGTTGCTACTGTAAGTTAATTCAATATATTAGGAGCTACTTCTTTTTCTAAACAGGCCTACGTTTAACCACGTCCCACCCACTGATGGAAGCAGATGCGGTCGACAATGAATCTCGTAAGATACCTAGAAAGGTAAAGGACATAAGCAATTTTAGTTCAACTTACGCACCTGGATTACAAAAGCCTTTTTTATTGGCTTTGCTAGGGAAAAGCATATGCACACTTGGTAGGTGGTGTTATGAGGACTCTCACCCTACCAAAACTCCGAGAATCCCTCTTGCTACATTGAGGGGTTACGGGATTGGTACGCGCGCATCCGCAATCCCTTCTGCTATCTGTCTCCTGGATTATAAAAGCCTAGAATAGATGTGCCCTTAAATAATTAAAATAGAACCAAGATAATAAGACCGCCAATTGTTACACTTATGTCATGATTTTGTGTTATAGTTCCAAGTTTTCTGTATGTTTGTAGTGTTTCAATAAAGAGCGTAAGTTTAGTATAATTTTGGTAAAATATGTAACTGACCACGGACTAGCAAACGAAGCGTAGGACGTCCACCCACAAGGTGGACAGACGACCTTATAAAGGTCGCCGGAAGACGCTGGATGCAAGTCGCTTCCAACCGGTACATATGGAAGTCCAAAGGGCAGGCCTATGTTCAGCAGTGGACGTCCAATGGCTGAGATGATGATGATGATGTAACTGACTACTTTAGTGACTCGTTGTATCATAGTAATTGTCTTCACTATAAGTCAACCTTCTCCATTCAGGATCAGCGTCAAACCCTGATGTTCTCGGCAACGTTCCCGGAAGACATCCAGCACTTGGCGGGGCGGTTCCTCAACAACTACTTGTTCGTGGCGGTCGGCATCATCGGCGGCGCCTGCACTGATGTCGAGCAGATCTTCCATCAGGTCACCAGGTTTGAGAAGCAGAAGATGCTCAAGAACTTTGTTGAGGAAAATGGTGAGAACAACTTCCTCTATCATTGAATTTAAGCATGAAGTGAAAAATTATTTCAAGCTTTCCATAAATAATATAATCAAAATGCATGTTTTCCTTTATATTCGCCCAAACGACAACTGTAAACTCTAAAATTTTTATTAAACCTGAGATACCTTAGGGGTATAAAAAAAAGAATTTCTGAAATCAGTTCAGACGCCATCATTGAACATACATAATATAAAAAGAAATTGCAACAGTGTCTTTAACAGGTCTAGAAAATTATAACGCTGAATAACTGAAATCATAAATAATGCTGTGTACATTTTACTATGTATTGATGTATCGCATAATTGCACTTTAATACAAGTGAAATTTAAAAAATACTTTTTAAAAACAAGCTTTAATTATTGTTATCATCTTGCATCATAAAGTACTCGTCAAGACGAATCAAATGAGCCCAAACTCGATGGGGTTGCGTTGTTTTATGACAGAGTTCCTTTGGCCACCTTCCAGCTCCATCATCAGATCAGCTCGATGTCATAAAAATATTGCATTGTCATCCGATTTACACACGCATGTAAATTTTCAGCTCAATTGGAAACCGGGAAGTGGGTCAAATTAAACTTGCAAGATTTGATTACAGACAGACAGACAGACAACAGACAGGTGAAAGTAATATAAAGCTTGTAAAAATAGCCTTTATGTATAAATTTAATACATAGCACGTCATTAGCTGATCATTATGAGCTTTTGACCAAATTATTTGATGACACTTAACAGCAGATAAAATAAAATTGCACCATCTAATTAACCACGTATTTCTGTTCCGCAGACGGCAAACGCATCCTAGTGTTCGTAGAGACGAAGCGTAACGCTGACTTCATAGCGGCAATGTTGTCTGAACAGCACCTGCTGACCTCGTCCATCCACGGCGACCGCATGCAGTCCGAACGAGAAGAGGCGCTCGACAACTTCAAGCGGGGGAAGCACTTCATACTCGTCGCCACTGCCGTCGCTGCCAGGGGACTTGGTGAGTTTGCACTACACTCTAGCATAATATTATCTATTTGTATAAGTAATAAGTGAAATTAACCCGTATGTCCCTGAGCGGCTCGATCAGGCCGCACCCGCGCATGCGAATTTGAACGTTATTTTAAAGAATCTAGAAATAATAGATGTCAATTTTTATTTAAACCTGAAGTGTTTCCTGAAAAAACTTATAAACAAGCTTTTATCATTACATCTAGCACCAGTAAATAAACACACCACCTAACCCATGTGAATTGCAATTGCTCTCCTCTCCTTGCACGGTTGTCTGGAAGTGATCGCTATTAGCGATAAGACCGCCAATTGTAACGCTTAGTTTTATATTATAGTTTTAAGTTGTTATTGTACATTTTTGTATTTCAATAAAGGATTATCTATCTATCTACCAGTATCTAGCAGTCAAGATTAATCGTTCGGGTTACGACGTTTAATTACAGAGTTGCTATGGCCACCTTTCAGCTTCTTCATCGGATCAGCTTGATTTCTAATGTCTAATAATATTGCATTGTCATCCGATTTATACATGCATGAAAAATTTCAGCTCAATCGAAAACCGGGAAGTGGATCAAATAAAACTCGCAAGTTTTGATTGTAATCAAAACCGTCCTTCTGTTCGTTTGTTGTGTCTGGTCTGTCTATCTACAGAGGTGAAAGTAATCAACAATTTTCCCATGCAGGCAAAGCATAAAATTAACTGCCATACACACATTGAAGTGTGGTTTTTGTTAGGAGATTATCATTTAGTTAAATGAATCAATCGACAGATGATAATCACATGGGAGATATGCATGTAAACCTCTGAAACACAAGAAGAAGGCGGTCCAACAAGGTAGCGAACCAAACGGATAATATAGGCTGACAATGATATAACGACGCAACACGTCTTATTAATACACATACACATATGTATGTATATTTGTCCAGAAACTGAGATGAGCAAAAAATTACAAATAATAAGTATTATATAATACTAGCTGCGCCCAGCGGTTTTACCCGCTGTACTACTATAGCCTATGTGTTATCCCAGGGTCTAAGCTATCTCTATACCAAATTTGAGCTCAATCGGTCCACCCGTTTAGGCGTGAAAGAGTAACAAACATACATCCAGACATCCATTCTTACAAACATTCACGTTTATAATATTAGTAAGATTTATTATGTGACCACAAAAGTTTCCAGTAACGCAACACTTACTACTACACTTACTTATCATATTTTCTTTTTCAGACATCAAAAACGTTGACATAGTGGTGAATTACGATCTTCCAAAGAGCATAGATGAATATGTGCACCGAATCGGCAGAACCGGCCGCGTTGGGAACAGAGGCAAGGCTGTATCCTTCTACGATGGTGATAAGGTAAGGCAATCTTCTGCTTTATCGCTTGTTTTGTTTCTTCGCACTTCGCAGTGATCATGGTCGTTACGACGTCTGTGATGTGACCCATTTCACAAATTGTATTCACTGGTCTCTCACAGGAAAAATAATATTATGTACAGTCAACTACAAAGAGATGTATCCATGTTAGTCTTACAAAATGAAGGAACTTTTAGTATGCAAAAATTATTTACCCTTACTTCGTGACATTTTCAGTATCCACCAAATCTTATACTATATTCGATTCATTTGAAATGCTATTATTATGTTTCACCTAAGGAAAAGTAGTGGGATACATCATTGTTGCATATTAAACGAGTCGATGATAATATAAAGTTTGATTGCTTCTAGAAATGTCACGAACCAAGGGTAGTTCATTGTGGCAAATGAAAATTTACTTCATTTTGTAAGCCTAACATGGATACATCTCTTTGTAGTTGACTGTACATTAGTAAAAATCTATCTATAACTAGCTTTAGTTCGGTGAACTTGACATAATATGTAGTAGTAAACTATATTAGGCGATTATTAGTAAGTTAGGTCATGTTTGGAGGCAGTGGAGACCTCCACTCCAAAACAAGCCACACATTCTATTTTTTTTTTTTGCAAAAATAGACCTATCTTGTATATTATGTCAATGACTTATCCTTATACAAAACTTTGGCAGACTTTGTCTATAAATTAAATTTCATAATATCTATCATAATAAGGGATTTTCTCGGCCTTTTTGACGGATAACGCGTCGGCAATACTGGTATTACAGAACTCTATGAGCGACGGTAACTAACCGTTAAATTTTGCTTGTGTCTCCAACATGAAAAACTTTGACTGATACCGTGTGTAATTTCCGTCACTGCGGATAGTATTAAAAAACCGCCGCTGCAAAAGTGATATAAAATTGTCACTAATTTTGTTTCTATAGGATTCAAATCTAAGTGGAGACTTGGCAAGGATACT
The DNA here is from genome assembly GCA_947507615.1 of Hemithea aestivaria. Classification (NCBI taxonomy): domain Eukaryota; kingdom Metazoa; phylum Arthropoda; class Insecta; order Lepidoptera; family Geometridae; genus Hemithea; species Hemithea aestivaria. The sequence goes on along the minus strand of OX382339.1, from coordinate 9,555,547 downwards.
GCGTCAAGCTGACCAGACTATCCCTGACTTCTTGCAAGGTGGCGACGGCGGCTCATATAGAGGCAACAAATACGGAGGCAGTGACGTTCGAGTAAGTACTTTATTAGTAACTTCAAAGTTATATTAAAAAACCGATTGTGCCTGTTAGCAACTGCAACAAAAATTGAGAGGTAAATCTCCACTGATAAGAGTACACACCCTATGGGTATATATGTATCTTGTTTTTACTTTGTATGACTTTACATTACTGCAACCATAGTTGGGCTCATGTGAACGCCACTTGAGATGGTATGATAACAAGGCCCTATAGGCGCGACGTTATAGCTTGCCACTGACCAGTGCAGCTTCCAGGAACTGCAGAATTTTCTTTGGAGTGATTTCTCTAAGCTGGTCCTGGCTAAGCAACCCAATGGGTATTTCAGGATCTAAGAAATAAGTGAACCAATCCCTTTTGTTAGGCCAATCACAAATCATTGTCACAATATGCTTAAAAATATCAGATTGTAGTGGTAATTTGATATTTTATTTCTTTTCTCGCTTTCAAAAGGGAAATGATGACGAGGTTTGTATACCTACCATATATTTTAAACACCTCAATCATTGAATTCTTCTTACTTCTTCATGCTTTCTTGTCGTTTTCAGAACTTCAGTGACGCCGGTGCTGCGGCGACTCAAGGCCAAGAGCCAGAAGAAGAATGGTAGACGAGACATTGTTGTGAAGTGTGTTTGTACGTGCAACAAGTGGTTTGTGTATTTGACGTCATTGGTGCTTATGCTGTCACTTTTATAGTTATTATGAGCAACTGTAAGTATACGATTCTCTCTTTGACGCTCCAGTACAAGGGTTTGTTTCTACAGACAGAGAGGAGAAATGTGGCTAGAATAGACCAATCACAGCGCTTGATTTTTCAGATGAAGATTTCAAGCACTGTGATTGGTAAATTCTAGCTTGTTCTTTTCTGGTCTGCATCATTGAAAACACTCCCTAAACCCCGGCGTGTAAGTTGAACTAAAATGGCGGTTGTTTACGCAGATAGGCCTATCCTTCCTGCCACTTGAAAATGTTTTCCTGCCATCTACGTCATAGTTCAACTAACACGCAGCTGACTAACCGGTTTGAAACGGATCCAGTGAGTTAATGTTAGTAATCTTTTCGCCGCCTATCAGATTAAAAGAAAAGAAACATCCGAAATTAGTACTTATCAAAAATGCTTTCATAAAAATTGTGTGACCTATTGAAATTGACCTACTTGTTACTAAAGTTATAGAATATCTTTAAGCTTCACGAAAAGACTGCAGCTAGTGGACAAAGTTAGACTAAGCTTTTAATTTTAAGCTAATTTTAATTGTAGCTTTCATAAATAAGATCGCCTCAGTGTAATATCCTAAGATTGCCTCAATAATGCATAAGTTCCATTGAACTGCACAAGTACATTTATCATAGTGTTGTACTTAACTTTTCTTATTAATTAGTTCATAAGTTTTTTTCCATTACCTTATTGTTTGTTTTTTTTTTTTTCATATTTTTATAAACAAGTTGTCAGTAAGTTTTTGTTTGACTATAAAAACTCTTTAAAGTGTGAGTTTATTATATGGTACTGTGATTTAAGATAAAATTTTGCTCATTGATATTATAGTTTCTTAACCATTTAAATTTCAGTTATGTGAGTAAACATGTGACACATGTGTGATCAAATGTTTGGAATCTCATTGTAGTTAGAACATAAACTCATGAGTAAAAGAAAACATTTTCATACTAAAAGTTTATTCTTGTACAAAATAACATCCTAGATTTAATTGTAAAAGTTGTAATCTGTGATGATTATTATAAGTAGAAATAGTTTCACATCGTCTAAAACATTTGCCATAGTTTAGTTCAAACATATAGAAAGTATTTTACTTTCACATTTTCATTGTGTTTATATAAAAGCAGGTGACATTATGCCTTTTGAAAAGGCAAAAATTGTATTTTTAATGATTTTTGCTATAGCAAAAAGTTGTGTTTTCAAAACACAGTCTAAAATATCATTTTGTTATAAAAAAGGTGTGTTCAAGTTTCGAACGAATTTATTTCGTGTACAAATGACCCTGCATATATCAAAAACCGTTATATACTCAGTTACTTTGATTAAAATGATTATTATGAGAGACAACCTGTTTTATTTCATATTCTAGTCCTTATATAATAAATATAATATAATCTTAACTAAAAGGTTTTCATAAAAAACTGGTATACTTAAAATCCATGTCACATTTTATTTGACTAAAAAAAAATCTATCACAATCGAAATCACAAAGCATATAATTCCGTTCTATCCTTTAGGCCCAGTTCACATAGCAGGCGTAAAAGCAACAAACGTGTGAAAGCTCGAAAAAATAAGAGAGCTATATAGAGATAAACAGTACTGCTGTAATAGTGTTGTGACTCGTCAATATATATATTTAATGTGTGTCATAACACAACAATGTGTTTCTAACCATACTAATGTATGAAACAGATAGAATTCTGACGCGTCACATCATCACCACAGTCACACTGCACACTATTACAGTTACTGTATTAGTCCAGCTCTAGATATAGCGAAACTACGAGCGATCAACGCCTGTCTTGTGAACGTAGCCTTAGGCAAATATACTTTTTTATTCATTAAATAAAAGGTATTTTCCCATTGGTCCCCATGTTTTTTGTCCCCAGGTGGCAAATAGGAATCATTTCCCATTGGCCACCGGGAAGCAAATGGTAAGTATTAATTTAAAAAAAATGATTTGATTGCTGCACGGACCGCCATATAGACGGTACCTATATTTCGACGGTACTTTTATATCATTCCCATTTGCCACCTGGGGACAATTATTGTACTATATTATAAACATTGGGGCCAATGGGAATATACCTAATAAAATATTGCACTGAGAATATTTGCAAATTTCCCTACTACATTCTTAATCCGTCTCTTTTAATTAGCTATGCAGTCAAATCACATTTCTTAAGGTATAATTGTTAGTCAATAGTTCTAAGGCACATTATTATCAATGTTAGTTAACATTACATTATGTAAAGTCTTATCTATAACTGCTCAGCAGCTGTGGTACAAAGTGTATTAGACAAAGGCGGTAACTGAGGTGCATTAGTGCATTCATACTATGCGCCGAATGACTCGCCGAGTTCGGTGGTACAGTTTTGTCTATGCACGAACAACTTTTGTCTATAGACGAATTACTCAGGGTTCTGCACAAAAAAGAGACGATGGCGCAGAAAAAAATAACCTATAAAACACTTGCTTGGCCCCCTACCCCCCTCTAAATCCGCCTATGCCCGCAGGTATACTTTTTAGCATTCGTGCATAGACAAAACTACCGCCGAATTATTCGGCATAGTATGGATGCACCATAACAGTAGTTCAAAGCCGGCACTCTTAGTGCAAATTCTCCTAAGATAACGTCGCATACGCTCATTGATTTAGTACCTACAGTTTGCTGATTTTGTGGAAAAAATGCAATCATGAATATTTTTATTGCTATGCCTTCACACACTACGCGACGTAACGCGATTACGTATAGCGTAATTGGCTTACTCTCCTATTACATTTTGTACTATCAACATGTTTTAGTTTTGTAAGTCGATTCTTTTTTTTTTTTTTAATGTGATGAAGTAGAAGACGAGCAAGACGCTCTCCTGATGTTAAGAGATAACGGCTGCCCATAATCAGTACAGTGTTACCTAGGATTTCACTGTGAAATTCTAGGAGCACTGCACCAACGCTTCTTACTCAAGAGTCATGAGATGTTAAGACTCTTTAGCCCAGTAATTTCACTAGCTACAGTGCCCTCCTACCGGAGCACAGTGATATTTGCACATCACTGCTCAGGCGGTAGAATAACTGGCACTGTTGGGGTACCCACCTAGACGACCTCCTGCAAAGGAAGTCTACCCCCGGTAAAATTCTGTACGAATGTTAAATATATAGATAATTAACTAGCTGCGCCCAGCGGTTTTACCCGCTTTTCTATAGCCTATGTATAACACACTAGGGGGGGTCTAGGGTCTAAGCTATCTGTATACCAAATTCAGCTCAATACGTCCACGCGTTTAGGCGTGAAAAAGTAACAAACATACATCCAGACATCCAGTCTTACAAACTTTCACGTTTATAATATTAGTAAGATTGGTTGATAAAAACGAAACTTGACAATATTTTTTCGTCATATCAGCTCATATTATTTTAAACAGATTTTTTTATATTTATTATAGGTTAGCCTTTACAACCATGAGGTCGCGTGATGTTATGCGACGATGTGGCCGTAGATGGCAGCAGACTATACCTAGAAGGCGGGATAAATCCCACCCTGGCTTCACTGAACATCATGCCGGAACACGGTCACAATGACCGCTTGGCGACACAGTTATATATGTCCGGAGGGTGGTAACTATTGAAACTCGGTGGTACAGTTTTGCATCCGCACTACCGTTTCAAAATAAGTAAGTGTGGTCACTGTCTTACGGTCTTGCGTCGTGTACGAAGGCTCTAATTTATTGTTGATGAGATCTGATACCAAGAGTATTTAATCTATTTAATATAAATTTGAGCACTTAAAATGCCTCGTTAAAAAGATTTGAGATATGAATGTACTTATGTATTTTGTTATTGTCTAATTTTGTGATATTGTCTATGTTTCTTGCAGACGTTGATAAGGCGCAGTGATGTTCCATCGGTAATATTGCACAATCCTGAAAACAAAACAAAAATAATATAAATTCACAATACATAATATTCAATACCCATTCACCCACTACCATAATAGAGAAGGTGGCGGCCTAAAGGGCCCATTGGCTATCTATCGCCCAAGGACATGTTAAAAACTAGAATCCATAGACAAAATTGCGTACATTACTTGCTTAAACCTCCACAGTAATATGAGTAAAAGAACAAACGCAGTAATGTACATTGAAGTTGTCATCAATCGTAATGGGTGTGAATTTGCCAATAGGCCCGTAGTAGTGGGTCAAATAAGACTGAAATAATACTTATTTGAATAGAAAAAAACGTTTTTTGATGATGTTCTGTAATGCTCATTTTCTACTTGACACGGTGTTGCAGAAATCTTATAGGAGAGGCCGAAAAATACGATAAGCAAGAGTTACATTCAATCTAAGTGAACACTCAGCTCAGTTGCTGAAATTTATAATTGTTATCATTCAACTGTGTTTTGAATAGACTTATATTACAAAATATAGCATATAACTTGTTATCAAAAGCCATGCTCGTAAGTGTCGTTTTAATATGGACGCTGCTTAAATCATCTTTTATAGATGCAAAAGGCCAGTGATGATGATGTTATCAAAAATAACTTCCACCTCATCTACATCAAAACAATTATAAAAAAACTAAGATCTTCCTGAATGTGACCAAAACTAGAACTAACGCTCTATTATCGAATCCATTAATTAGAAAACTCTATCACGTAGACACTAACGCCCTCTTCTATTAATTTACATCATAGACTAAACAATACACCATACACATCATTATTATAGGTATGTATCTAATAATGTACATAATAATTAAGCTATTACAATTTCAACAGATGGACTAAAGTCGAAGGTCATTGCGCGATAATGCCGAACCGGTATCAACAATAAAATTAACTCCCAAAATCGCATAAATACGTGCGAAGTTCTGGGACATTGCCCTGTTTGAGGTCATAGCTTCTAAAACCATAAATTTGAATGCATAAAAACAAAAGCAGTAGATGCAAAATCCGTGGACTTTTAAAAAATATTTTGTAATAACTGCGCCTGTCGATTTTATACTTGCATCTAAAAGTAGATTATGTAACACTTTAAAATATTGTTGTAGTTTTAAGTTCTTTTTGTACCTACATTTTTTGTATTTCGATAAAGTATATCCATATTATAACTTATAACCATGTGTCGATCTATCCTTAGCTCAAAGTTACATCTAAAAATATACAGGACTATAAGTAGTCCTGTATATTTTTTTGAGCAGAAGCGTAGCGCGTGCCTTGACGGGGCCCCGTAAAAAAAATCTTTGGGGGCCCTTAGGAAGGGTCAAGATTTCTCACAAAAGAATTAAATATTTATTTTTTTCTGACACTTTTTCCAAAAATTTTACATACAATTCAAATCAGCCTTTTTTTTTCGGAAAATAATAAAAATAACCTTTTAATTTCGAAAATATGACCTTTTCTGAGTCTTTTTCGTTTTCTGGCCTTGAAATATGATGCAGACAAAAAACCTCCAATCGGGTCTTGTTTACGGACAGCGAAAAACGCAAAAAGTAATAATCATTTTTGATTTTAATTTTGAAGATATCTTTATTTTGAGAGCGCTCTATTAATAAATTATGATGCATTTTAAAAACATTTTGGCCTTGTCTAGAACCCCTCGAGAACGGATGACAACGGTTATAAATCATAGTAACTGAAATAGATTCACATGAAATAGTACGTACGTAAATCAATCAAAAATATATTTACACAAAGATGGTATTATTCCCATTTGCCCCACATCGTTTACAATTACCACAGAATGAAATGTAAGTGAAACTAGTGAAATTACTGGGCTAAAGAGTTTTAACATCTTACGACTCTTGAGTGAGAAGCGTTATTGCAATGCACCTAGAATTTTATATTTTTGTAAATTCCTGGGTGGTACTGTACTGATTATGGGCAGCGTTGTCTCTTACCATCAGAAGAGCATTTTGCTATAATATATCGATTTGTAACTACCACAGAATGACGACTAAAAAGTTATTATTCCCACTTCAAATCTTTTAAAACCGCTATGGAGATCGCCAATACTCCTCACCCGGTGGCAACTGGGAATTTATTCCCAAATGCCACCTGGGAGCCAAAGGGAATATACCAGGTGAAATTACCACAGAATCGCGACAAGAAAATTATTGTTTCCACTTCAAATCTTTTTAACTGTGTAGATCGCAAATTCTGTTCGAGGGAAATCAATGTGGACGCGAAAAGGAATAAACCAAAAAAACTTGCACTTGTACATATTCCTTAATTATATCTTTATAACCACCGTCGCTCTATTTTACGTTTTTCCTTTCCCTGCTTGGCTGTCTGGAAGAGATCGCTATTAGCGATAAGACCGGCAATTGTAACACTTATTTCTGTGTACCTAATCTTAGTTCTAAGCTTATATTATTGTATTTGTGTGTAATGTGTGCAATAAAGAGTTTTCTATTCTAAAACTTACCCCAAAAACACAACACAGATGAAGGTAATTCCAACACTTAACACGTAAACCGCCCCCGGAAAGGTAGACAGGGTGTAAGCATACAACGAGTTGTATATCACAGGAGAGAATAGTGGGCTGATTCCTTCGATCGCTGACATCAGTGCGAACACTTTCGCTATGTCTTGTACTGGGAGGATCTTTGTTAGGAAGGAACGGAGGAGGGGAGAGGATAGGCCTCGGAACGATGACAGGACTGATCCTGAAACGAAATAATTAATTTTGTAACTAAAGTAAACCAGTGAATATTTAAATATCTAAAATCACAATTGTATTGACTGTCAAAAGCTGTTCCACGTTGCCCTATACTTTTCCTTAAATTCCCTTCCAACTAGGTTGTCTTTAAGAGATAGCTTTATGCGATAAAACCGCCGATTGTTTACCTCTAGTTTTAAGTTGGTCATTATTATGTTCATATTATCTATTTCTTGTATTTTGGTATGCAATAAAGAGTCTTCTATTCTAAAGTATTAAAATAAATAATAAGGTTAATTGTTTAATTTGTATTTATTGTATGCAATAAAGAGTTATCTATCTAAATAAATTAATGCGATCTATCAACGGTTATGTCTAAACCGCTGAACGGATTGGGTTGAAATTCGAAATACTAAATTCTCTTCCTGAATTTACTTCTTTGTTTTTCTTCTATACTAAATATTGGATTTTAAGGATTTCTACACGCGAGCAAAGCCGTAAAAAATGCTAATTTATAAAATGATTAAATTTACAATAATATGACTTACAACTAAAATCAATGCAATAATTAACCTAGATGTTAGGAGCATGCAAATTAAAACAATCAACTTACCCAAATACATATGCCACGTCTTAGTAGCCAGTGCCTTAGCCGTGTACTCAATAGCCGATGAGATAAAAGATATATTAGCGAACGCAAGATCGCTTATTTTGAACACCTTTCTTTGTAAAACTGCCACTCCAAAGAAACAGGCGACGAACGCTATAGTCGTATGCGACGCCGAAAACAACGTATAGTCCTTTATACTCCAATGTAACTTCTCTCTAGTGTAGAGATATTCCAGAGACATAATCCCGTACATGATGAATATTGTCAGACTGTTAGCGAATGTGAGAAGGAGGATTTGCGCTCGACCGAAGTTGGGGCGCCATTTGAAGCACTCTCTGAACATTTCTTTCACTAGGAGTAAGTCCATTACGGATGACAGTGAGCCCTGTAACAATAAACATTAGTTTTCAACATTTCCTGGATATATGAGATCCTACTGCTTCTCGTACTTATGAAAGCTAGGATTCTTATACACTACATCTACCTACTATTTCATTCTGAACAAAAGCATCTAAATAGTTTTTTGAAGTTGCATGATAACCTAGAGAAAACAAGTGAATTAAATTAAAAATTTAAAAAACCCCCGACGCAATACGTAATTCACCATTTTTTTTTTATGGCGGCCATCTTGGATTTTAAATTTTATATGTGGGCTGTATTCTACTCGTTAAGCCCTTTCATTTGATACCCATATTGAGGGGGTCGTGGAAGAAAAAAGTAATCCCCCATTTTGTAGCGGCAGCCATCTTGGACCGACTTCCGCCAAACATGGCTAAGAACACTCTCGACTAACTCTACTTTCAAACAAAAAAAACTAAATAAAAATCCGTTCATCCGTTTAGGAGCTACGATGCCACAGACAGACACATACACACACACAGACAGACAGACAGACACGTCAAACTTATAACACCCCGTCGTTTTTGCGTCGGGGGTTAAAAAACAGGATAAATAAGAACAGATTTTAAATTGCTTGTAATTCTGATTCGCCAAATTTCGCATTACTTGAACTGAGCACAGACTTACCTATCGACCGATTTTTAGCCTAAAGCCGCGTCTCCAGCAATTTTTTTGGTCTACACTCCCAACAAAAACACGCCAACACACAACAAGATTAAAAAAATAATAATGTCTATGCTTCAGCTTCAACAAATGTTTTTGCTTTCCATCGGCTATGGAAAGCAAAAACATTTGTTGAAGCTTACCGCCGGGCTCAGCTAGTAAATAAATAAATGAATAAACAAAGCAAAAACATTTGTTGAAGCTTGAAGCATAGACATTATTATCTTTTTTGTGTACAGAAAATTGCTGTGTGTTGACGTGTTTTTGTTGAGAGTGTAGACCAAACAAGTAAATTAAATTAAAAATTTAAGAAACCCCCAACGCAATACGTAATAATTTTTTTTTTATGGGGGCCATCTTGGATTTTAAATTTTATATAGTGGGCTGTATTCTACTCGTTAAGCCCTTTCATTTGATACCCATATCGATGGGGTCGTGGAAGAAAAAAGTAATCCGCCATTTTGTAGCGGCGGCCATCTTGGATCGATTTCCACCAAACATGGCTAAGAACACTCTCGACTAACTCTACTTTCAAACAAAAAAAACTTAATCAAAATCCGTTCATCCGTTTGGGAGCTACGATGCCACAGACAGACACACAACAGACAGACAGACACGTCAAACTTATAACACCCCGTCGTTTTTGCGTCGGGGATTAAAAAGTAGCTGGAGCCGCGGCTTTAGTACGACAAGTTAAACATATACAGGGTTATTATTAAAACACCTGCAACTTCGCCGGACCAGGTAACCAACAACATAAACAACATGTGGTTAAATAAATAAAGAATAAAATATTATGTGTCTTTTGATATTTTGTTACATTTAACTTTCATACAAAAATAATTTTTCAGAGCATTCAGATGGAATTTTTTTATTTATTCTATGCTGAATGCTGTCCCACTGGGGAAGACCTTCCCCAAGTATCTCCACGTGTTTTTATGTTGCGCAACCTCATTCAGATGGAATATTAAATTGATATTGTTTTATGTATGAAAGTAAAATATTAAAAAAATCACATATATCACATGTTGTTTATGGTGTTAGATGCTTGGTCCTGCGAGGTTGCAGGTGTTTTAAAAATAGCCCTGTATATGCAGTGTAGTTAAACATATATCGGCCCCTTAAAACAAAAAGATCAACATATTAATTGGGTTTTATAGTCAAATCAATCGACCGGAAAATGTCTGAGGTAGGATGATGCATAACAAACAACATCTGAGGTCATGGCAAGGGTAGATTTTAGTCTATTTTGGAACTGAGTTGGTCATTAACTTGAAGAATACTTACAACTATTTGCATGTAATATAGTGATTATATGACTTCACACAATGCAATTATATGCATAATATGCAGGTACCCATATACTAATACTTTTAAAAATATTTTTAACTTTTGAGTGAAATAAAAATTCAAAAGGTAAATTATACCACGAATTTATATTTCAATTTTTGTCACATCGCATCGTCCGAGCAGTGGGTAAATTTCCTTTAAAAAAATCGTAATTTCATGAATAGAATTAGAAATGAGTTTTTTAAATTTTAAGTGATTTCCTATTTTTTTTAAGAGGGGGAATGTGTAGGGACATTTATTATTGTCAAATTAGAGTCAGCAATTTTATGTAGAGCGACTGTCCGGACGCCCCCCTCCGTCGGCAGTCGTCTCGGAAACTCCACGGCCCTAAGCCGTAGATGTGTAATAATTAATTAAAATCGCAGTGTCTAATAGAACTTTTTTATTTTATACCACATCACCCCAACAATACCATTTAGTGACCACTACTGCTGCTGTGTTTACGCATAGTATAAAACAATAAATAATGTATTTTTGTTCGCGCCTAGAGACAATAAAAATACTTAACACTTTTATCGTTGGCTTAAGCGGTAAACCGCACTAAAGCTCAAAAATTTACAGCCAATGAACAATAATATATTATTAATTAATAGTAATAATACATTTGTTTATGGACGCAAATGTACCTATGAATCATACAAACAATTATAATAGTAGGTATAATTATTTCATCAGTTTACATAAGTGACTGAGATAAAGTTATCACTGACTGATAGTGCTAGATAATAGATAACGCTATCACTAATCAGTTCAATATCACTATCACTGTAAATCCATAGTGTTGACAAGAGTCGTGACAGAGAACATTATTTTTTACAAGCGGTGCGCGTTAACTACTTAGGCTAAAAAATACTGTGTGTTCTATGGTTATAATTATTATTGTAATATTTTATTTTCTAATTTACGATTTGTTAAGATAATTAATATGTAGTTTGTGCCTTTCAAAGAACTTGACCCAAAATGTGCAACCTCTCTTGGGAAATTTATATTTTAAAAAATTAAACGCCTAAAATTACCCAAAACATTGACGTCCATCCAAAAATGCTAATAAATTATATGGGAAATAAAGCAAGGAATTATTTTTACTAAAATTGTTTAATAAAGAAAATTTGTCTCTTAATAGATTCGCAAGATCAAATGCTATTAATGTTCATTTAACATTTTTATGAAATAAAAGTTGACCAATAAAATTAGTATTATTCCAAAAACTTCCATGCATAAATTAACAGGAAATATTGATTATACATGTAGTATGTTTGTAATATATTTATTTATTTTTAGGCAACCTTTGCGATTAATATAATAATAATGTCATCTAAATCAACCCAAAGCGGCGCGACGATTGCATTATGAGTATATTGATGTCTTACTTGAATTATAATAATGCAGAAGAATATCTGGTCAAAATAATTATGAAGATAACTTTGGTTATTTGGTTTTGGTTGGTTCATCATCATCATCATCATCTCAGCCATTGGACGTCCACTGCTGAACATAGGCCTCCCCTTTGGACTTCCATATGTACCGGTTGGAAGCGACCTGCATCCAGCGTCTTCCGGCGACCTTTATAAGGTCGTCTGTCCACCTTGTGGGTGGACGTCCTACGCTTCGTTTGCTAGTCCGTGGTCTCCACTCGAGCACTTTTCGACCCCATCGGCCGTCCGCTCTGCGTGCTATGTGGCCTGCCCATGCTTGCTAATCCGCTGGGCTATGTCGGTGACTTTAGTTCGTCTACGGATTTCTTCATTTCTGATTCGATCTCGTAGAGAAACCCCGAGCATAGCCCTTTCCATAGCACGCTGGGCGACTTTGAGCTTCGAGATGAGGCCAATGGTGAAGGACCACGTTTGGTTGGTTATTATTGCAAAAATTTTCTAAATGTTCATAGGATGAACTGCTTGAAAAAAGAAAACATGTGTGAGATATTAAAACTGGTCATAATCATCTCAGCCATAGGACGTCCACTGCTGAACATCCCCTTTGGACTTCCATATAATATCGGTTGGAAGCGACCTGCATCCAGCGTCTTCCGGTGACCTTTAAAACGGTTCATCATCACCCTTCAATGGTCCACTGCTGGACATAATCCTCCCTTTGATTATGCCATTCTCCCCTGTCCCTTGCTCCCCTTATCCATCCATTTCCCGCCACTCTCAATCAACTTGAACAACAGAAAACGATGCAAAATATGAATCGATTTTCTAGAGTCCATACTGATAATGTACCAAATTTATTGTAGAAAGTTGTTTATCTACGCAAAATAAAGATTAGGTCTTTATTAAGTTGTTTTCCAGATTCCATCGCATATTTTTGAACGTAATTTTTGTTTTAAGTAATAGTAACAACTTTTTTGCAAATCATCGCGATTAATTCAGATAATCTAGTACTTAGGTAACAAGTAAAATCATTAATTAGGCTTAGTCAAGAATTGAAGCCAAGGCTATCGGCACAGTGACTTCAGAATAGTTGAATTGCATTTGTAATTAAAGGCTTGTGCAGACGGAAAATACGAACAATATTATATGAATTAATGATTTATTTCTCCGTGAGCATTTACAATGGTGTTAATTGTGTCTTGAATCTTGAAGCATCTTTAGTTCTCCCGAGAAGGCTTACAGAAATTCAAAGATATTATATAAGACTTAAAATTAAATTGGGTACAAAATTAATGTTATAGATGTGTGACGTAGCTGATCTAGAATAGAGTTCAACCACTTTACTCAAAGGATAAGGGGACAATGTCTAAAGCCCGAAGTGCTATACCTAGGTTTAATCGGCTAAACCTTGGTGTAGCCTGTCACCGACAATAATTTTCAAAAAGTAAATTCTAGGAGTCGCACGCAAGAACATAAGTCTCTTGAGCAATACAATATTGGAGGAACAAACTGCATATTTCATCCTCTGCATGAGCAGCAGCAGGCCTTAATTGATTGTTATACAAGTTGGTGAACGACACGAACTCGTCTAATGTTAAGTGACTCAGCAATTCCAGCACAAACAAAACAAAATATCATAATAACCACTATTTTGGCAGTTCGACACAGAATAAATATATAAACAAGTGAAATTTAAAAAAACTTTTAAAAACAAGCTTTTATTATTATTACCATCTACCACCAAAGTACTCGTCAAGACGAATCAAATGAGCCCAAACTCGATGGGGTTGCGTCGTTTAATTACGGAGTTTCTATGGCCAGCTCCATCATCAGATCAGCTCCATGTCATAATAATATTACAATGTCATCCGATTTATACATGTATGCAATTCAGCTCAATCAGAAACCGGGAAGTCGATCAAATTAAACTTGCAAGATTTGATTACAGACAGACATACAACAGACAGTTGAAAGTAATTAAAAGCTTGTAAAAACAGATTCTTACCGAAAGAGCGCCACTCAAAGACTCCTGTATATTCAAATTAGCGTACACATAAGCCAATACTTGCAGAGCAGCCACTATAAGCAGCAGGTACACGTTGCCCACTGCCCTCAACACGTAGGAGCTGGCCATCGAACCGACCACGCTTCCTAGGGACACTGACGCTTCTAATATTGTCATCCTGAAAGAGGAAATCAACTTTACCATTGACCAACGAACTCATTGCCATTGACCCGTTTTGTCATAATATATGTATTACTTATATTTTTTTTTTGGCAAATGCCTTTATTGAGAAAAACAAACTAACAATACTACAGCTACTACAGCAGTAAGGAAAACTTTTATTAACCACAGATCGGCCACAAGCCGATCTACAGAAAATCCAAGTGCTCCAAACCACTGTCAGATGGCAGAGTGCCCAGAATGCTGGCAGCATTGCCACGTTGAATGGCAATACTTATACGTTGGGCCAAATATACCCCAGCATTTTGGTCACATGTCACCTCGACCAAGCGCTCAGATAAGTTTTGGAAAATGCGGTGAGCTCCCGGACCCCAAGGACCCAATGTCTCTACCCCAAACGGCTCAAAAATGTAACCGCTATCGAGGTTAGCATATTTACGCCGCTTGAGCCGCTCAGCAGAAACTGCCGCCGCACCAGCCGCAATTTGAGTATCTGGAATAATCTAATATATAAAATTCTCGTGTCACAGTTTTCGTTGCCATACTCCTCCGAAACGGCTTGACCGATTTTGATGAAATTTTTTGTGCTTATCCGGTATCTATGAGAATCGACCAACATCTATTTTTCATCCCCCTAAATGTTAGGGGTAGTCCACCCCTAAATTTTATTTTTTATTTTTTATACAAAATTTTTAATTTCTATTTTTTTATGATACAACATACAAAAATACATACAATCCTCAATTTTCACCCTTCTACGATCAACCCTTATTTTTTAATAGCCATTTTAGTAATTTAATCATTTTTCATCTCCGGTCAAAACCGATCAATCGACATTTAATTAGTTATCCCCGCCAGATGTCTACAGGTGTCACTTCTGACCCAGTAAACAGCACGGAGTAGGGATGAGAACGAAGCCGGTCTCCTTTCTTTCTCACTCCCTACACAGTTGTCGGCCATCATTATTGTTTATGCATCAAGTGTAGTAGTAACGTTGACAATTATTATTTTGCTATCTCAGTGTAACTCTCATATTAACTTTTAATCATTCCTATTTTATCAATAATAATTAATTTATCAATTTTGAGTGTATTTTGCACGATTAGTTAATCAAGTGATTTTATAACCTCAAAAGTACTCAACACGTGACACGAGCTTCCAATAACAAAAAGAAATTACTAGGAAATTATTTATATGGCAAAACAACGTTTGCCGGGTAAACTAGTTTACTTATATATTTGTTATTATTGTATCTGCTCAATGTTTTGTTTCCTTTTATTAAGGTAGTTGTACCAAAAAATGTCTTTTCTTTCTTGCTTTCATAAAAACCAGTAGCCAGGATCCATGAATTTAGTTTCTAAAAAGATCGAGAGGAATTGGTTTGGGGATTTTACGATTCGATTTGAAGGAATGTGCCGCAGGAGAATCGTATGATTTTCCAATGCGCAAACGATTTACGATCGTTTACATACGCAAATTTTACAACAAATTAATTTACATAACTTATAAAAAAATACTGGGGAAGTCGGTAGGATAATCTAAGACTGAACGCCTAAATGTTAGAAGCAAATTTTTAAATTTAAATTATATAAGCCGTATACCGTTTGCATTACCTTATTTGCCTTCAGCTTCGTCCACAGAAGACGATGACTTTTTAAAATAAAACAATGTGCCATTGTATTGGTGATTTTTTTTTAAACCAAGTCATTCCGAATCTTATCGGCTACATACAAAACCCAAACAATTCACAAACATTAGCTTATAATATAAGTAGTAGAAAGAACTCACCTAATAGATCGTTTTTCAGTGGAAGTGATGTCTCCAATGAGACAAAATGCCCCAGTAAAGAGGACAGTGAACCCCCCAGTGAGGGAGTAAGGCACTAGAGTCAGGATGTACCACCACGGGCCGAGGTTGTCCATCATTCCATACACTACCATAAGTATGGAAGTTAGGGCTAGCCCTGAAATATATTGGATAAGTGAATAATAGGGATGTTGACAAAATCAAAAATTTTAAAATGTATAATTAGTCCGTAATTTTAATAATAAAAAAATATTCGATACGTATTTTTTTCTTGCAAATAAAATAAAAAATGGCTGAGATATAACGCTTATAATTCGGTGTTTTTTTTTTTTTTTTTTTTTTTTTTTTTTTAATTTATTTATGGGCTTTGTCGCTAAGCGACCACATCGCCCTGTAAATGCAAATCAAGCACAAGTACATAATTACGATATAGTTAATCTTTAACAAACAATAATTTTCATGGTTTCGAATCCAGCGCCAGGTCGCAAAGTTTATACAATATCATTGCGGGCGTGTTAGGACGCGTGACATCACACCACTAAACAAAAATGTACTAAATTTAGTGGTGTGACGTTACGATCAAGCAACTTTAGTGCGTTGTATCTCTCACGTTTTTTATCAGATTTATGAATAAAAATATCCAATATTTTTCAATAATCTACATAATGGACAAAAAAAATTTAGTCAACTACCCAATTTAGTCTTCTTTTTTCCGAGCCGAAATGGCTATATATTATTCCTTTAATTATTTTATTTGTTGAGTGAAGCCAGGGTGGGATTTATCCCGCCTCTTAGGTATATTCTGCTGCCATATACGGCCGCATCGTCGCTTAACATCACGCGAGATTGTGGTCAAAGGCTAACTTATCTACTATATAAAAATAAGTCGGGTTTTCCTCCCTGACGCTATAACTCCAGAACGCACGAACCGATTTCCACGGTTTTGCATTCGTTGGAAAGGTCTCGGGCTCCGCGAGGTTTATAGCAAAGAAAATTCAGGAAAAATTTCAAAAGAAATGAAAAAAAAGTAAAAAAAATAAGTTATTCAATTGGAAACCACGCGCGTATTGGGCAAATGTCAACAGCAGGCATTTGTCTTTAAGGTGGTAATGGCCGTGTCGGCGCGGAGGATATTGATAAGTTTTATTGCAACCTTATTTCGAATTAATACTGGCAACGTAGTAGCCAATGGCTCTCCTTGGATGAATACAAAAAAAAAAGCGTGTTCTTGGGCAAATTTTTATTAAATTTCAACAGCAGGCATTTGTCTTTAAGGTGGTAAGTTGAACTGTGTAAATTATGTGGATCGTGAATTTGAGGTTAAATAGGGATGTTGACACATGTTACGAATTGATATAAAGTTATGTTTTTCACATAAAAGACAGTATTTAAAAACCTAAAATCACATTTTAAGGATCTATTTACAAGCCAAAATTGAATAAAATCAATTTTAATTTCAAAAAAAATTATTTATTATTACGCGAATGCGAACGCCAATCAGAGCGCGTGACGTCACACCATTGGCTGGACCTTACGCTTCCTATGAAATGTTCCTGATTTCGACACATTTTAATTATTAATAACATAAAAACAAATGAACCGATTTTGATGCAACTTATACTGTGCCCTTAGTTGGTCCATACTTAAACCAAAAATAAAGTCAATAACTAAAATGTCTCTCTGAAAATATAAGATTCATTTTTGTTATTGACTTTATTTTTGGTTTAAGTATGCTCCAACTAAGGGCACAGCATAAGTTGCATCATAATCGGTTCAGTGGTTTTTAAGTTATGAATAATTAAAATTTGTCGAAATCAGGAACATTTCATAGGAAGCGTAAGGACCAGCCAGTGGTATGACGTCACGCCCTGTCAGATGACAGTTCGAAACGTTTTAGGCAGTATTTAAAAAATCATTTTTATTTACGTATTTTTATATTGAAATTTCATATATTTTTGGAAAAAAATATGATATACGTTTATGAAATGGGTACATATTTACATTTACACCTGGTGGCGAAACGGAGTTCGCCGGGTTTGCTAGTAATTAATTAAAAAATATATGAATTTGTTTAGTTTTAAAATATTATAATTATGTTAAAGCTGTTTTATCATGTATCACCCCAGTTCCACTGATTTATATAAAGCCTTCAAAAGGTCCTCAAATGTGCAAGTTGTAGGGTGGTTAGGACATATGAGGAAGAGAGGAAGTGTGCCATTGTTTGGACAGCACCGCAGTCGCACTTATCGTTCCCAGAGAAACTTCACCTAACACGGTTTTCTTGAGATCTTCCAAGAACAGCCCGAAGTCTGTTAAGAGACTTCACACCATCCTTAGAGACTACCACCAGGTGGGCGTGCCCTTGTTGGTTAGATGAACGATTTTGATGGTGAGTATTGTTACTTATTTAGTACCTATCTACTCATTACTCGCTCACCTCATTCGATGCAGTCTATAAATGAAACGACACTGCATTTATCATTTAGGCAACAGTTTGTAATTGTTAGTTAAAATTTGCATGTTAGCATGCTAATAAATTCCAGCAGCTTTGTTTTAAGGCCTCTATAGATAGTTGGCACCTAGTCAAGAAGTCCGGTTATATACCTCTGTAAAAATTATAGCTCTAGAATTACCTGCCAATGTTATACTGAACGGATCTTAAAATTATTTTATCTAAAGCAAGCTCCATTTAGTAAAAGTTACCAATACTTTAAGTACCTTGAACTTATCAAGTAGAGATACATAAGAAGTATAATATCTTATGTAGCTAACTTTTACGTTATTTTAAGTAATAATGCAAATTATCGATCGCTGCGAATATTTAAAAATTATAAGCATAATGGGATATTAACACACAGTTTTATATGCAAAAGTAGTAAATTATAATATTAAGACTTAAAAAAACGATTATAATATTATACATTTAAAATTTAGCTATTTTAATGCTATATTATGACCTAACCCCCACTGGTATTCTATCAGTGAGACAAATCACGAACAAAGCAAGTCAGTACGCACTGGGTACCTAATGCCCTAGATATCTATTGTTAGTCATACATTTACATAATGTACAGATAATTTTGGATACAACTGTAATAATGAGATAATAATGTTTTGTAGACCTAGCGTTAATGTAATAAAGCTAACATGTACAATGTAGGTATACAATTACGGAAAATGTTGATAAAAGAACATGTGAGACTGGCGCAAACAATAATAGGGCTGCACAGCAACTGAAACTTATATAAAAAATCAGCACACTATACGCGAATAATGCGACGCGCATGTAGTTGTAGTACCTATATGATAGTTTTCGCCAGCCTTTAGTGTATTTATTATAGTTTAACTATAATAGTGCAACAAATGAACCAAGCTTATGTTAACATTAACCCTTGAAAACAACGTTAATCAGCCATTGTTTTTACAACAGTCTGAAATAATGATCGCCAAGATGACATTTAAAGCTACCATTAGTATTAGTGGTCCTTTGGCCACTCACATAAAAAGTTATTTAATATTTTCAATAAAAAACCCGAGATAAATTCAGCTCAAATGGCAGCGGACAGGACGTCGCGTCTCGACCCGAGGTCCGTGTATTTATTAAACCAGTTTTTCAAAGAAAACCGCGAAAATCTGAATACAGGACTAATATGTGCCGGCATAAGGTAGATATTGTCACTCAAGGCCTAAAGTTGACTTTCTGTTATGCACGAAGGTCGAGATAATAAATTGCTTTTTTTAAGGTTTTTTTACTCGGGATATCAATATGTATAATTTTATTATTGCCTTGATTTTGTGTTGAAAATAGACTGGAAAATTTTGTCTGGGATTTCCTTGTCATATGAATTTAAATTGTCTAACTTATCTGAATTTACAATGACCTAACTTTTTATGGTAGTTTGCACAATGTCGCTTTTTGTAGCGTATACTGCTATGGTATACATAATATTATGGTAGGTATCTATCTGGCTACTATATGATACAAAGTTAGAACGCCAACGGGTTACCCTACTTTACACTGTCAGAGTCAAATCAATTATCACCTAGGGGACTTCTTTCGTGAAAGGCACTCTGCCTAGTATGTAAGATGGGGATGGTGGGTTATAGATAGGTATATAGTGTAGACACTAGTTTTTTTACTATATACTACCTATTACATTCCACTTTTAGGTAAAGACATTACCTCTATTTTTTTTTAATCTATGCCTTTCCCTAAAACATTTCACGTAAGGGGTACGTCCCTGGTACTTGTACATGAAATTATTTAATAACAAAACTTACTCTAGAGTGAAAGGAGAAAATAAAGTAACGAAACGCGATCTGCACCACAACTGGCGCTGGAAGGAAGTATCTTATTCCAACGTGTTTTATGCATTTTGGCGTTTTCACAGGTACGACGCGACGGACGCATAGAAACCTTCATCTTAGGGATAGTAGCTAATCTACACGATATTCATACATTTGTTTTTATTTCTGTTTTTTACGAACCACATTTTTGGTTCTAATCTATAAAGTTTGCTAAAAAAGTAATGACTTTATTCGGTTGGTTTATTAGTTTGGCATTATTATCGTAGTCCTTTCCCTTTATATAAAAAACTCAAGTTAGAGTTTTTTTCGTTACCTACTTCCGTTTAAAAGTCAATGGCATAAAACTAACTCTATAATTAATTTCATCTTCATCCGTTCAGTGTATGTGTTAGTCAGAAAGATTTTGATATAATATTATATTGTCTATGTTATATAGTAAGAATCAGTGGCTTAAGACTTACATAGTACCAAAAAGGTGTGTCGGGAATGTCGTGGAATATTTTACCCAAAACGAGAACTGTTAGTCGTTGCGATTACCTACGTCCTTAGGTTTTTCGTGTACATATTCGGTGCACGCAATCTTTTATCTGTGACGCAACCTTAGTTATTTTATGATTGGTTTATTATAAATATTATCAATTCATATTTTTAGTAGCCATTCCAAGACCACGATATTTTAACTAAAAATAGATAGATAGAGTAGTAGATAGTAGAGGTACCTATTTTTAAAATTATTCTAAGGCCATGCATTTTTTGCTAAATATAGATAATGCATTTAAAATGTATTCTAAGACCATGAATTTTACGAGTAGTTAAAAATTGGTGCATTATAGTTAAACAAGGCAATGAAGTTCTTTCTAAAAATAGATGCATTTTATTAATTTAAATTATACCATAACCGCGAGGCCAGGCCAGGTTTATTTCAAGAAATGGCGTGATGATTACACCCCCAAGGGCTGCCAAAAGGAGGCGCTGGATCGTGATATATGGAGAGATTTGAGCCTTTGTCCAGCAGTGGTACAATAATAATAATATCCAGCGGGATGTATCCCGCCTATTAGGTCCAGTTTGCTCTCATCTACGGCCACATACGCTTGAACATCACGCGAGATCGAGATCAAAGACTACTTATAAATTATACAGAATTAAAAAAATACCATGAATTTTCCTAAAAATAGATTGATTTATCATATAAATCGTCCTATCAACTAACATCTTCTCTAAAGCCGACCTATTTAACTGTCGAGAGTCTGCAGCTACTTCCTTCTCTAACCGTCATAATTTTTAAATACTCACCCATTAAAGGCCAGACTATAAGCGGCTTCCTCCCGTGTGTATCAGACCAAACACCCAAGAACAAGGACAATATCGCCGGCGCTAGCGCCTCTATAACGCTCTTGACTGTCGACACGAAAGCGGTGTACTTCTGTACTTCCTTCTCTAAGATGTGGGTGGTATTAGTTTTGTCCAGGGAGAGGAAACCGATGCATTCTTCTTGAGTGTGGCCGAGAGCGTGGTAACATGTCCGGTAGAGAAGAATGTTGCTTACTGCGGCACCTGGAAATATATCGCTGTTTTCAAACTCGCTCCCACAAGACAGTCTTTGCCCAACAGTTGGGGCCCAAAAACTCGCAACACTGTCTTTGCCCAGTAGTGGGGCTATTTGGGGTGACGATGATAATAATGATAGGTAAGAATGCCTACCTATGACGACCAGAGGGCTAATTCTCACCCACTTCGATTAATGACAACTTCACTGTACATTGCTGCGTTTGTTATTTTACTCATATTAATGAGGAGGTTTGGGGAAGTAATGTACGCAAAATTGTCTATGGATTCTAGTGTTTCACATGTCATTTGGCGATAGCTAATAGGCCCTCAGGACCGAAATCCAAGCTACATTAAGAAAAAGATCCATATCTACAATCCACAGGCCATAATTCACATTTTGAAAACTACTGAACCGATTTTGATTAAACATGCACTGTTCCGTATGTTGGCTTATGTGATGAGGATCGGTTTCTCTATCGATACAAACATACCTATTCAAATATTATCTAATATTGTTGTTAAGTACGTCTATGATCAGTGCCGGCGTTAGGGTAGGGCGCGGTTGGGCGACCGCCCAGGGCGCCGGACAAAAGGGGCGCCACAGGCGCCACGGGCGCCCCATTTGTTCTGAAAAATTCAATATTTCTCGGTGCTCGTAGCGAGCTGCTCGCGCTTTTATAAGAACATTTAGTTTCTTTGCCACTCAAAGGAAGATAAACGCACATCATTCGTGCTGAAAAATTCAAAATTTTCTCGGCGCTCGCAGCGAGCTGCTCGCGCTTTTATAAATGAGAAAATTTACTTTATTTGCCATTCGAAGCAAGCTAAACGCACATCATTCTTGCTGAAAAATTCAAAATATTCTTCGGCGCTCGCAGCGAGTTACTCGCGCTATTATAAATAAGGACATTTAGATTCTTTGCCACTCGAAGCAAGCTAAACGCACATCATTCGTGCTGAACAAAATCTAAATTCTCTCGGCGCTCGCAGCGAGCGGCTCGCGCTTTTATAAATAAGAATACTTATTTAGTTTCTTTGCCGCTCGGAGCAAGCTAAACGCACAACATTCGTGCTGAATAATTCAAAATATTCTCGGCGCTCGCAGCGAGCTGCTCGCGCTTTTATAAATGAGAACATTTACTTTCTTTGCGACTCGAAGCAAGCTTAACGCACATCATGCGTGCTGAAAAATTAAAAAATTTCTCGGCGCTCGCAGCGAGTTACTCGCGCTTTTATAAATAAGGACATTTACATTCTTTTTCACTCAAAGCAAGCTAAACGCACATCATTCGTGCTGAAAAAAACCTAAATTTTCACGGCGCTCGCAGCGAGCTGCCCGCGCTTTTATAAATAAGAATACTTATTTAGTTTCTTTGCCACTCGGAGCAAGCTAAACGCAGCTCGTGCTTCGTGCTGAATAATTCAAAATTTTCTCGGAGCTCGCAGCTAGCTGGAAAGGTGTATTTTTTTCTAGATACGCCCATGATTTTGCCCATCGGATTCGGCCCAGAAAAACTCCTGGAATTTTTTCGTTTTTAGTATGGGTTTGAATTGCTTTTTAGGGGGCGCCGTAGAAATCTCGCCCAGGGCGCTGGTAATGTTAAAACCGGCCCTGTCTATGATAACGACTACATAATAGCAGATTACTGATAACTGCGCATCGCACAATTTACTTTCAATGAATTGAAAATCTATTATTGTGTAATGTGTATATATTTAATTAGCTAGATCAGTGCTTATTCTAATTGCATTTACCGACGCTGCGTGTTACAAATTTTCAAGTCGGAGATGTGAACGAGCGCAATTCGCAATGTATTTTATTTAGACTTCGCAATCTACTGTCATTATAAAAACGAATATTTACTAAACAGTATTACTTTTATGATAATTTTGTTATGATGTTCTATTTTTTTTAAATACAGTAAATCCGTCGATTAAGTGCATTTTCGTAAGTTTTCGTCCGCCGAACGTGAAAAATATAGTAGTCCAGTAAAAGAAGAAATGTGGATCGAAAAGTCGAAAGCAGAAAAACTAACTTAGTAACTTTGTTTGGACTAGTTAGGAGATAAACATACTAAAAGTCCCCACCCCTCCGAGGTGAGCCCGAGGGGGGAGAGGCCGAAGAAGTTCCCATTTTTAGGTTTTTTGCTTATATGTCAAAAACTGTGCATTGTACGATATTTTGTTGTGGTACATTATTAAACCTCATAAAATTTTCTACAACTTCGGCCTAGACACTTTTTATCTATCTCCAATCGTTGTCCAGCTATGAGCTTCCAAACATGGTCTATTTTGAAAACGCTTAAATTAGTTTTCCATACAAAGTCAGTAAAAAAATCTTACAAATAAAATTTGACCAACTTCTGGTTGTCGTATCATAATGAAACTTTGCAAATGTCTAGAAATCTGATGACAATTTAATAATCTGGTACTACTGAGCTGATGTGATGATGGAGCCAGGAGGTGTCTACTGAAACTCATCAATGGCTATTAGTAAAACCGGCGAGTTTAGGCTCATTACATTCGGATTGATGAGACGTAGGCACCTCCTGGTCCATTATCAGACCCTCGACAGCAAGTGTATTGAAAAAGTCTCATCGATTCGAATGTAATGTGCCCAAACTCGACGGATTTACTAATAGTCATTGAAGAGTTTCATTAGACACCTCCTGGCTCCATCATCAGATCAGCTCAGTGGTACCAGATTATTAAACTGTCATCAGATTTCTAGACATTTGCAAAGTTTCATTATGATACGACAACCAGAAGTTGGTCAAATTTTATTTTTAAGATTTTTTTACTGACTTTGTATGGAAAACTTATTTAAGCGTTTTCAAAATAGACCATGTTTGGAAGCTCATAGCTGGACAACGATTGGAGATAGATGAAAAGTGTCAAGGCCGAAGTTGTAGAAAATTTTATGAGGTTTAATAATGTAGTACCTACTACAAAATATGGTACAACGCACAGTTTTTGACATATAAGCAAAAAACCTAAAAATGGGACCTTCTTCGGCCTCCCCCCCCTCGGGCTCATCTCGGAGGGGTGGGGACTTTTAGTATGTTTATCTCCTAACAACTAGTCCAAATAAAGTTACTAAGTTAGTTTTTCTGCTTTCGACTTTTCGATCCACATACCCTTTTTGGGCACTCATTGACTGGGCTAATAGGTTTATTATGAAATGAATAAAATAAATAAATGACGATGTTAATGAATGAGAGTCTTTAGGGCATCGGATAATTAAATACAAAATTACCTGTGAGTGTTTTTTCGCACTTACCAGATAGAGATATTGATAACATCGACAAAAACAAAGGCAATTCCACGGTTATTCTGAATGGTTTGCCCGGTATCTCAGATATTGTTACCGGCTCAGTGTTAACAGCGGGAGTTTCCTCCGTAACTTGCGCCTCATCTTGATTCATTGTGCTCATTTTACTATGTTAAAAAATTTGCTAGCAAAAAACTAACCAATTACGAATTTAATTTGGCGCTATTTATATTAGGTCTAATACGCACTAAAACAGACACATTGTAACAAAATTCTTTATTAAATCCCACTTTACTATGACGACATGTCTAACCTGTAACAGCACTGGTTAATATGACTAAAACTATTCGTAATCTAAACTTTTGGGGATCGTAATTTTTGTTTCGAAATATAAATAATAAATAAACATCTGCCTTGCAGATAGCGAAGGCGCGAATGGTGAATGATGAATGATCATGAATGAATTGCAAATGAATGAACTTTTGAACTTTGATTTGTGATTTGCGTACAAATCAACCAATCACGAATCAGTAAAAAATTGACCAATGGTAGCATACCGGATGTGGTGAATGAAATGAATGGTTAGTGTTGCCATCCTAAAAATTTAACTAACCGAATCATTCGATTGCGAGTCGATTTTATTGTCTATGTGGGAATAATCGATTTTTAAAATACATTTAAATCGAGAGCATATCTGTAATAAAAAAACAAAAAACGTCATTTATCTATTGTCTATGAAATTACGGAACGTTGAAAAAGGCAAGCGTTTTTTGGATAAAAAATCTCGTTATTTCTACGATAAGAACTCAAAATTACAGGAAAGCACACTTCCATCATTTGAATTTTAGGGGTACGTAATTTGTGTAAATGTTAATGTAAAAAGACAGTTGTTTGTAAATCTCGTGGTTCGCGTTGGAAGGTGATGAGTCGCCTCATCTCTGCCCGTCAAATCACCACATCCGCTACTGTGTAAAAGTTTACTGTTATTTTTCTCAAAATACTTGCGCTGAGTTGAGAGCTAGTATTGTGCTGAAGCGGCCGTCGTTATCTATAGGTGCATTATGAAAGTGTTATTCGTCCACGAATATGCCACGACCTATTTTTAGATCGGCTTTCTTTTTTGTGAGCCGCATCGGTGCTGGTTATTGCCGGTGTCTACACATTGTGCTGTGATTAAAGTGTAGTTTATTTGGTTTTAGATATAAGAGACGATGGCGGTGAACGTTTATTCAACGAATGTGACGTCTGAGAATTTATCACGGCATGACATGCTAGCGTGGGTGAACGATTGTCTTCAGTCGAACTTCGCCAAGATCGAGGAGCTATGCACAGGCGCTGCCTACTGCCAGTTCATGGACATGCTGTTCCCGGGAAGCGTTCCAATGAAAAGAATCAAGTTCAAGACAAACTTAGAGCATGAATACATACAAAATTTCAAAGTTTTACAGGCCGGTTTCAAAAAAATGGGTGTTGATAAGGTATGACTTACTTCATTAACTAATTTCATTACAATGAATATTTATTTCGGTAAAAGTTTATTCCTCTGTTTTCTGATGGTTTTCAGAAGATATGCATTGTACCTTAGGCCCATTTTCAGTCTCTAGAAGCTATAAAACAGTGAGCAATAATAGATAAAGTTTAACAATTGTCTGATAAGTTATTTGTCATTCGCTGATGAATCAATCAGTCATCAGAATTATGATATAAACAAAGTTTCCTCATCTATGAATTATATGTACTGGTTTCCTATTCAACATAGGTAATATAGGTAGGCCACACAACCTATAATTGTGATTTGACTCTGTCAGTATAATTAGGGTAACCTGTTCTGTTGTATTAAAACCCCCAATTATAATGAATAGAACTGTGGTAACTACTAGTCAAAGTTATTAGAACATGCTACCTTAGTTTTCATATTCAACTTGGTTAGAAGAACAAGATGAGCTTGACATACCCATACACCTGATTATTAACACAATAACCTATACAAGTACATATGACTTCAATACAAATTACTTTGAAAACCTGCATTGTGTACTAGCATGACATATTCACATATTATTATAACTGTCATCAAAGCAGGACAACAGCAACAGTATTTTAGTATCTTTAAAAGTTCTCGCAACATTCACATCATGATTTGATTCTCACTTACAGTGTAAGTAGGGTAACCTGTTCTGTTGGAGTATGAACCCCAATTATTATTATTATGATATAATATCTACCACGAATCTATAACATATCGTAGGTATCTATAACGAAGCGTAGGACGTCCACCCACAAGGTGGACAGACGACCTTATAAAGGTCGCCGGAAGACGCTGGATGCAGGTCGCTTCCAACCGGTACATATGAAAGTCCAAAGGGGAGGCCTTTGTTCAGCAGTGGACATCCAGTGGCTGAGATGATGATGATGAATATCTACCATCTACTCAGCCCATACCCACCTACTGCTAGGTATAGCCCTCCTCATGTTCACCCCACACCTTACGATCCTGTGCGAGTCTCATCCAGAACATCATTTGTAATTTGTCATAGACAATTCTTTAACTTGATTTTTTTTATGATCCATTAATGGTGACCCAATAAATTCATATAGAAATTTTAGAAGTAATCACATCAATATAATACAATGTGTCAATTTACAATGTTTTGCATCAACATGACTCAGAGAGTATGTGAAGTTACTTAAAAAGGTAATGATACAATAAGGTCAACCAGATAATAAAGGTGAAATGGTACCTACCCTTGACACATAATCCTTATGTACACATGTATGTAAGATTGATGAGCAGAAAACATCTTCATTCAAACTCCTCAGCTGCTACTACTAGTGCTTCATTTGTTTTTTAGCAGGGGTGGATTGGGGGGGGGGGGGGGGTAGTTTCTAGCATGCTTAAATTAAAGCCTAAATTCAAATGGGGTGATTGCAGACCGATCAAGCCACTCCCACTTGAACAAAATTTTAACTAAGAATAAGCTATAAAATTTTTGCCAGTGGTAGGCTTGGGCCATGGCTAGTGGCTAGTTACCACCAAATGGACAAAACTGCGTTGCCAAGCAGTCATTATGACAGTGTTCCAGCATGATGTTCAGTGAAGCCAGAGAGGGATTTATCCCGCCTTCTAGGTTTAGTTGGCTACCATCTGCTATGGCCGCTTTGTTGCTTACTATTTACTATCTAGTGAGATTGAGGTCAAAGGACTACATAATTAAACAAAGAAACAAAAAGCTGAATCATATTGACACAAAAAAATTGCAAAATTTAAAAATATTACACCGTTCTATCAATTACATCTTACTAATATATTATAAACGTGGAAGTTTGTAAGAATGGATGTCTGGATGTTTGTTACTCTTTCACGTCTAAACGGGTGGACCGATTGAGCTGAAATTTTGTATAGAGATAGCTTAGACCCTGGAATAACACATAGGCTACATAAGTACTGCGGGTAACACCGCTGGGCGCAGCTAGTACAATCATATTTTTAGGTATAATGAAGAAAGGAGGTATTTATCTCACTTTCCATATTGAGTTGATCACATAATCTTTCATATCCGACACAATCATGATAAACGCTAATCTATAAATATGTAAATTAAACTCTGAACATCAAGTGAAGATGTGCTTATCTCCTTCGTTTATTATTATTTTCATCATCACTATATATTGAATCTTACTTTTTTTGCCAAATTTTTTGATGCCAAATCAATAGTGAAAAAATTAATTAATTTTATATAATTCTTTTTTTGTAAAAAAGGCAAATGCCGCCATTTCTTTAAACAGTTAAATTAATAACAAGGAGAGATTTATCCCGCCTACTAGGTTTCGTCTGCTGACATCTACGACTAAATCATCGCTTAAAATCACGCAATATTGTGGTTAAAGGCTAACCTTTAACGAATTAAAAAATTAAAGTTAATTTAAATGATTCAATATTGACCATCTGTGTTCAATCCAAGCAAGTAACTGCACCATATAAGGTCAATGTCAACTGATCTGATTGTAGACTGGTGACCCAAAACAGGCTCTAGCTTCTGACCTATTGCGGAGCGTAGTAGGAGGGGCTTTATAGATGTGTTGATTTATTGACTTGTGGGTCAAAATGGGTGTTTAGAATTATACTTTATTGCATACCAGATAATAGGGCATTATGTAGGGTGTAAAAGTAATTTAGATTTCATGTAAAATCAAGCTCATCTTGTTCAGCTAATTGCATAAAAATCAAAAGAAAATGCCAATTCGTTATTTTTAAGTTTTATTTATACTAAATAGGCCTATATTTTACCACATCCCACCATTATTGTATTCACACGCGCTTTGAAGATTCCCGATTTGTGTAATATATGACTATTTTATACAATAGTTTGATAGATAGATAGATAACACTTTATTGATACAACTTACAAGAACTTAAAACTAAATACAATTTGTAATGTAAACAGTGTAACAATTGGCGGTCTTATCGCTAATAGCGATCTCTTCCAGACAACCAAAATCCAGTTGTTCATAGAGATATAGATCAAATCCAATCCTAACAAGTTGTGTTACCTAGAAAAAATATTCATATAATGAAGGTCACAGGTCATATTTAGTCTACAATAGGTATTGGTGTAGGAATCTGGGCCAAGCCACTGGTATTCTTAAAGAATTTAGGCCTGATTCCAAACTGGTTTGTTTGAGCATTTTTTCGTATATTTGGACCATGTTTTACTGTTTAATATTTATAGATTGTTTGTCTGACTTCATTTAGAGTAATTTAAGGAATTAGGTATCCACTCTAGGTTCTAGTTCTAAGGTTCCTTAATGATATTTAGGAATTTATTTTTGATGCAAAACGAAGGTGACAATCATACACACATGCTTCGCATTTTTTACACCAGTTCTAATTTTAATTTGTTGATAAGACATGTTGTTTAAGCCCACTTGTTTAGTAAAAACTCTATTCACTGTTGATTTGATATTTTCGGGATTATAATAATGCACGTCTGCAGTAAGCACTCCGACCGCTGGGCAAAGAAATATCTACAGAAAACGTATCGAAAGATCGACAGCAGCGCTGAAGCCAGCCCAGGAAAAGGTGGCGAGATGAAATAGACGCGTATTAGGCCGCCTAAACCAAGGTGGTATAGGAATGAGATAATGTAAAAGAGGGAGGTGTTTTGCCCAACAGTGGGACAGTAAACTTACCAAAAAATTAATATAATTAATAAGTGGGGTATAAATTATAGGTAATACCAGTGGACAAGCTGATAAAAGGAAGGTTTCAAGACAATTTTGAGTTTTTGCAATGGTTTAAAAAGTTTTTCGATGCGAACTATGACGGGCGCGAGTACGACGCGTACGACGCCCGCGGCGGATTCACGATCGGCTCGGGGGCTTGCGAGTCCGGCCTGCCGCTGTGCGGAGCCGCGCCGCCGCCGCCGCAGCCGCGCGTGCGCCGCGCCGTGCCCACGCACCAGTCCGGCAGTACGCATTCTTACATGCACCAACACATCACACTCGGAAACCTTTCTCACACTCCTCTAGTACTCTACTATGCTTCTGTCAGTCTTCCGTCGTATAAGTGTTACCGAACACGAAGACGCGGCACTCGCTCTGAAACAATAGAGTGGTCGGTGAGAGCGGTGGCGCGTCCTCGTGACAGTTTCTCAGTGTGATGGAGTAGCCTTGCGCCTGCAGGTAGCCAGCACCCTATCCGGACGTTCGATTCCTTTTCGTTCATCTTCCACTTTTGTTCTTTTGTAGATAGTACCCATTGACAAACTGGTAAAGGGTCGTTTTCAAGATAACTTTGAGTTTTTGCAATGGTTCAAGAAGTTCTTTGATGCGAACTATGGAGGCACGGAGTACGACGCGGTGGCGCAGCGCGAGGGGCTGCCGATGGGTCACGGCGGCTCCTCGGCGCCGCGCGGAGTGCCCGCGCCCGCTAAGAAGCCCGCGCCCGTCGCTAAAGTCGCGGCCCGACCCCAAACCAGTACTTATTTGTTTTATTTTCGTTTCACCCCATAGCTTTTATATTGTGCCTAAATTTCGAAATGTACTATGATTTAATATTGTTTTTTTTTCATATAATATGATCCATGTATTAAAATATAAGAACCATTGCAATATCTACCTAATATATTTAATATATCCGATAATCACCTACATAGATACTAGAAATCCAAGAATATATTAAAACTTGAATGCTTCAGCACACCTAATATTTTAATACATATAATTTACATCATTTTCTATATTTACACAGCATGCTTTCCTTCTTGCATTCGTATTATTCATCCTTATTATTTATTCGTACATTAGTCATGTTATGAATAATATATTAGTTTACCTCTGTATTTTTGTAATTATGTATAATATTATTTTTGCTTTATAAATTAACCGCTCATAACTATGCAATGGTGAAGAGTGAAAACTCGTATATCTGAATATTATACATTATATTGTCCAAATTATTCATACAAAAAGAATAACCCAAAAAAGACTTTTCGACTTCCACAATTTAATATTAGTCTTCCACAATTTAATTATTTCCACAATTTAATATGCCAAACAAAATAAATAAGGCCAATAACCTTAAAAGAATTAACTAAGAATTTATTGACATTTAAGCGTATAGTTGTATTTTTTAATTCAAATATAAATTCTTTCCTCATTAGTCCTAAAGGTGTCCAAAAAAATAAAAAAGTCGAGAATTTTTTACCTCATTTCTTTAATAGAAATAGTGAGTGTATTATAATAGACTCTGTCTTGCATAAAATACTATGTTATCAATTCTTATAATATGGAGAAAGTTTAATTATAAAAGTCAAATCGAGTTTAATATTTACATTACGAGGTTTTCACATTTCGCTCATGATATCTCAATTAGAAATTTAAATAGTCTATATGCATGGTATATATTACAAAAAGTTGTAGTTAAATTTAGGATTTTAATATCCAACACTGAACAATATATCGAAATCAGCCCTATCGGTTCAGCCGTTTGGACGTAAAAGATTGACAAACATGTATATATACCTGATTTGTATAAATATATGTTTGATATGGGCAATCAATATGTTTACCATTAGGCACTTGGTTTGCTCTTTTCACTTATTGTCAAAAAACTACAACACTTAAAATACTGTACTAAATGATTTTACCCGCAATGCAGTAGATTGTGTGTTATTCCAGGGTCTAAACTACCCACAACACACACACACACACACACACACACACACACACAAAACACACACAAATCACAGCAAACACTCACACAAACACACCAAAAACACATCCAATTTCAGCTCAATCGGTCCAACCGTTTAGACGTGAAAGAGCAAGAAACATCAATAAATATATACAATCTTTTACATTCAATATTTTAGTAGGATTACTGCAACTTTTTGTAATAATATTTATAATAGTTTGTTTAATGTTATGTAATGAATGTTTCAGTAAGCAAGGCACCAAACAGTACTGTGCGGTCTCCCCCAGTACACCTTTCGAAGTTAAATCAAAGTGGGAAAGGAGACTCCAAAGTGATAGATGAACTTAATCTTCAGGTAATTTCACATTTTTATCCAATAAAGATGAATGAGACAGGCTCGCCTGATGTTAAGCGATACCTCCTACCCTTTATAGTCGCATATAGGGTGTGTTACTGCCCCTAGTTTTTGGAATCATAGGGACCTAATTCACAAACTCCAAAGCGACGCGAGAACCAGACGATAGGTGATTTACTGTCAAAACCTATTTTAACCCCCGACGCAAAAAGCGACGGGGTGTTATAAGTTTGACGTGTCTGTGTGTGACGACGGATTTTAATCAAGTTTTTTTGTTTGAAAGTAGAGTTAGTCGAGAGTGTTCTTAGCCATGTTTGATGGAAATCGATCCAAGATGGCGGATTACTTTTTTGTTCCACACCCCCCTCAAAATGGGTATCAAATGAAAAGGCTTGAGTAGTACACTTGAATACAACGCACAAATAAAAAATAAAATCCACAATGACGAATTAATATTGCGTTGGGGTTTATTAAATTTTTTATTTAATTCACTTGTTCTGTAACAAAATTAAATGTATGTAATTGATTTATTTCTGTCAGTTTCCACTTTCAGTCCAGCCGTTTAAGCGTGGTTATATTAATTATGTATACCTAATTTATATTGTATTAACAAAAATCAATCCGTACAAATGTTACACTGTTACAATATCAGTAATAAAAAAAACTTGAGAGATGTCAAGGGACACCCGGATGGAACGAAGTTCCTTTCGATTAATGAAAATATCTGGCTTGCTTTCTATAAGGGAGAGAGAGACAGACAGACAGAGAAACATGCGCACGCCGCACAGCTTACAATAGCTTACTATAGCAAAAAGTGTCGTGACAACTTTTCGTAAGAATTTTTTCCGTCTAGCCCCCTTTCACAACGCGCGATAAGGAACTTCGTTCCAATAAATTTTGAAACTTAATTTTACAGGTAAATGAATTGAAAGCAACAGTAGACGGTTTGGAAAAGGAAAGGGACTTCTATTTCGGCAAACTGCGGGACATAGAGGTGATCTGTCAGGAAATGGAGGAACAACAAAACGCACCCATCGTTCAGAAGATTTTGGACATTTTATATGCAACTGAGGTAAGCAGATATTAAACACCTATACCTTCTGTAGTGGTAGACTTCCATTGCAGATGTCACCTGGGTAAGTACACGTTTACCTTTGCCAGTTCATCTGCCAAGCAGTACCTATACTTCGTTTCAAAAACAAAGATAATTTTTGCAGGGTTCAAAGGATCAATATCTTAATAAGTTCGATATATATCGGATATTTGTCATAATATATCAGATATATATCATAATATATATCAGATATAACAGTTTTTGTGAATATATAAATTATATTTTTATTAATATAACCTTCGAATCCTGCAAAAATTATCTTTGTTTTTGAAACGCAGTATAGGCTAGTACAAAGGCATTATTGTGTTTTGGACCAAAGAGCTATGTTACCAGAGAAAATACAGACCATAGTGCAGTGTGCAATTGTGTAATTCAAAACACTGGGGAGCACCGTGTCTATTATGTTATGTTAATTATTCCAGAGTCTATGCTATCTATACCAAATTTCAGCTCAATCGGTCCATCCGTTTAGGCGTGGAAGTAAAAAACATACACACAAACTTTCGCATTTGTAATATTAGTGTTATAATAATTCAGGAAATGTAGTAGCACTCAAAAACGTTAGTAAAGTAAGTAAAAAATAATAAGATAAGAAACACTTTATTGATCCACATATAAAGTATAAATTTTGTATGCTTATGTAAAATACTTTTATGTATTTGTGTAAATTATTTCAATTAATTTACGATTTCTGCTGACGTTTTGAAACCACCGTCCTTCCAGTGTTGTATAAATATACAAAAAGAAAAAAAAGAGAGGAAATCCTCTCCCTGCACGGTTGTCTGGAAGAGATCGCTCTGAGCGATAAGACCGCCAATTGATACACCTTTAGTTTAAGTTGTTGTATTTGTAAAAAATAATTTATTGACATTCACAATTAAAATTAATTAAAAATACATAATATATAAGTTACAACAAAAGAACATAAAAGAACAAGACACAAGTCTCTAACACCAAAGTAGGTACTTATATACCATGTACACGTAATCTTGCTGTCAATATATTAGATGTATTACTAGATGCGCCCTGCGGTTTTACCCGATGTACAGTAGATACATGTTATACACCCCTATGATACAGAATGTGCACCCGTTTAGGCGTGAAAGAGTAACAAACATACATCCATACAAACTTTCACATTTATAATATTTGTAGGATATTATTATTGAATTGTTGTTTTTTAACCCCCGACGCAAAAACGACGGGGTGTTATAAGTTTGACGTGTCTGTCTGTCTGTCTGTGTGTGTGTGTGTAGCTCCCGAACGGATCAACGGATTTTGATTTAGTTTTTTTGTTTGAAAGTAGAGTTAGTCGAGAGTGTTCTTAGCTATGTTTGGTGGAAATCGATTCAAGATGGCCGCCGCTACAAAATGGCGGATTACTTTTTTCTTCCACGACCCCCTCAATATGGGTATCAAATGAAAGGGCTTAACTAGTATAATACAACGCACTATAATATATTTAAAATCCAAGATGGCCGCCACCACAAAATGGTGAATTACATATTGCCTTGGGGTTTCTTAAATTTTTAATTTAATTCACTTGTTATTCCAGGATGGATTTGCGCCTCCAGAAGAAATAGACGGCGACAACCCCCCTCACGAAGAGGACGAGTATTGAGCCTCGCGCGTATCATAACACTTGCTCTTTGTATATTGTATCTAAATCGAAATTATATCGCTTACAATCAACGACATACCCGCGTGCTTGATATTGCACAGCCAGTGAGTTGCTACACACACAACTTGGTGCTTCTTTCAACACTTTTAATGGTTAAAAGATACGACTGGACAATGCAAGACACTCGACAAATGAGGAGTGATTCTTGATAGGTTGGTTACGTA
The DNA here is from genome assembly GCA_947507615.1 of Hemithea aestivaria. Lineage (NCBI taxonomy): Eukaryota > Metazoa > Arthropoda > Insecta > Lepidoptera > Geometridae > Hemithea > Hemithea aestivaria. The sequence goes on along the minus strand of OX382339.1, from coordinate 9,520,051 downwards.
CTAAACGATCGGCAACGTAATAAAATATCGGCAACGTACTAATAGGTCGGCAACATACCAATAGCTCGGCAATGTACTAACAGGTTGGCAACATACTAAAATGTCGACAACGTCCCGAAAGTTCAGCTACGTACCAAGGTCGGCAATATACTAAAAGGTAAGCAACATACTGAAAGGTTGGCAACAACGAAAAGGTAGACAACATACCAAAAGATCGACGTACGAAAATGTTGGCAACGTATTAGAGATGTCCCCGATATTAAATGTAAGCCGAGCTCGTTTAGTTAAAAATAAGTCAAAAAAGTAAGAAAGATACACCAAGTTCCTACAAATCCATCTGTAAAAACTGTGGCTCAGCATTTTAGGAATTAATGTATAGACAATATTAAAAATAGTTTGTTTAGCTTACACAGTGAACATTCGTTCCTATTTGTTTAATGTCAATAGTTCAATTTTAGGGTCATTTTATAGATTTTGTCGGTGTGATTACCGCCCCAAGGATACAAAGAACAAAAAGTGTAGTAATATTTTAAAAAAGGATTTTACTCTAGAGAACTAGAAGAATTGCAAAAATACTAACTTACCATACAAAAAATCTGCAGATTGATCAATTTGTAAATTTTTGTACTCATCAATAATTTATCTTCTTAAATTTTACTACACTTTTTAATATTTTATACATTGTATGTGAATTTTGCTTGTAATAAAGTAATAGTAAATATAAAACATAGCATCCATATAACATGTGTGATTAGAAAATTCTACGTAATTAAAAAGTGGTTCTGTTACATAAAATATAGTAATTTTTCAGGTGTATCAATCAAACAAAAAAATGAAAATTTATACTGGTTGTACAAAATTGATCTGATTAAATTTTTAAATAACTATTATATTGCAGTAAACTTATATTATTCTAAAATAATAAAACGGCAGAACACATGTCTAATATTGTTGAAAATATCTCTTAAAACTGTGGCTAAGTTATAATATAACGCTTATAAGTTTCTGAATGGGGGCGTGCTACGTCACTCTGCGACTGTGAAATCATGGCCTCCCATTAAGCAACATTAGTGCGTAAAATCTCAGCCGTTTTTTTAAATGAAATTTACAAAAGAAGTATGTGCCCAATATTTTCAATAATCAACTTAACGGACACACTTTTATTTTTTGAAAACGTCCCTATAGTCCGAAACCGTGTTTAACATGTTCCCAACAATATTAGATGTTCTGACGTTTTGATAGTTTTTAATATCTTTTGGCAGTTTGATGTATAATCTAAATTTATTACTCCATTTATGTAACACCTTGTATATTGCCATTGTAGCAAATTATGTAGTTTGGTATATTCCTAGTCACCCCACATCAGAAACCCTAGGTGCAATTACCATCAAATGGCGACTGGAAACTTGGTGTTTCCACTTCAAATAGCTTAAATTGCTGTGTAGATCGCCGCCTTATCCGGTAACAGGAAATTTATTCCCAAATGGCACCTGTGGCAATCGATAAAGGGCAAATTGGAATATACCGATATATAGTATTTTTAAAGCACAATCACTGGAATGACCCCAATCATAATGAATTATAAAATCGCATTGTATGACCACATTGGGCATGTGGCTGTGTCATATCTAAGTACATTCCTAAATAAATCGGAGCGTGATTTCTTGACTGATTCTTTCTAATTCTGTATGTTACGAAGGATTGGTCCAGTAATGTTCTTAAACTTATGTTTATAAGGAAGTATGGTGCAAAATAATCTGAACACCATTCATAGGCCTCGACGCCTTTATCGTGCATTTAATAGATTGTTAAATATATTGGAAGATGTTAACTGTTAATCGTTTGATAATTCTGTTGTTTTAACACATACATTGGTTTCGGTTTTAAAAAGTATTAATGCTAATTGAAAATAAGATCTGAGCGAAGTTCAGTATTTTTATGATTGTGATTATTGACTAAAATACTGTTTTTTAACGAGCTTGATTCAAGATTTCTTTTGAATAAAGGTCTGTGCGGACGAGAGATTGAAGACCTAGAACTAAGAATATACTTACACATGACAATCGGTTTAACTTTTCTCATTCCACGGTCTGTGCAGGCCTTAATATTATTAATATAATCGATATAATTGTTTTCACTCGTAAATACATAAATATATTTACAGAAGCGAAAACTTATGACCAGAGTCTGTATTGGCTAATTTCACCGGTCAACAACTATATAAACCGTCAAAATTAAAATGTTTAGACATAGAATGGTTTAGATAATTATAGGCGCTTCTCTACTTGGTCGGATAATCCAACCGTGTATTATACGGCAATGTTTAGAAGCACCTTATATAACGGTTCTGTCTCTGAGAACATTTAATTTTGTCGGCTTATAGTGATAACCACCAGTGTAAATTAGTTAATACGGCCTCACTTCAGACATCTTGATGAATGGCTCGAGTAAAATTATACATGACTGCATGACCATGTTTTAGGTTAGTCGAATTACAAGACTTGACGTTTTCGCATTATTACAACTAACTATAGGAATTATATAACTAATATGTAAAGTTATTCTAATAGATTCACGGTAAAACTAATTTGTTGGCGAAAGTAGAAAAGTGGGGATATCTCCCGCGCTCGCGTTCAAATAATTAATTTATTTTCTTTAGCATTCATCATTAATTGCCTCTGGTTTTCAATTGTGAATTTCGTATCGAATAAAATATAAATAACTTTATTAAATGCTGTTTTATTTAACCCATTAATTCCCAAGGGTAAAAATAAAATATATTTATGGGTTTTAGGGGCTGCGCAGACGACAGACTATCCATGACGCACTTTTTAGTCTGTGAAAATAGAACCTATGCAATTATATGCAGTAACGCACATCACACGGATTATTTGAGCGCCGGCGTCGTGTGCAGTAACGCACACGACGCGCAAAAAGTCCGGCGCACAAATAATATAATTGCATAGGTTCTATTTTCACAGACAAAGTGCGTCATGGATAGTCTGTCGTCTGCGCAGCCCCTTAACATCAATGGCAAGCAGTCTAACAAAAAAACTGATCGCTGTTTGTCCCAAAGTGACGCACACGTGTGCAGCACGTTCTGAAAGTCGAAAATAAACAAAAAGTGTGTCTTTTTCGACTTAAAAAAAGGAATTTTATCGTAAAAAATATATTGCTCAACGTTTACACAGAGTAAAAAGTATAGCTTTATTCCAATAAATATTTTTAATGATTTGTTGAATCTGTTGATGTTCAGAAATCAAGTAGCAGTGATTGAAAAATAAAATGTTTTTGGTTTTAAACCACCGTTTTAAAAAATAATAATCCATCTCTTAGTTCTTCTTTTTGAGATTGGCTTAAATATCATAGATTTATTTACGTTTTTTTTTATAAAACAAAGTAGACGAGCAAGACGCTCTCCTGATGATAAGAGATAACGCTGCCCATAATTAGTACAGTGCTACTAAGTGCACTGCGCCAACGCTTCCTAGGGGTATCCTAAATCTTAAAGACTAGCCTTCGTGTTTGGTGTGTGTACCCAGCCTAATATGAAGCTTTAATGAAAGCAGGTTTCTTACTGGCAATAGAAGGGTAAATAATAAATAACTTATTAAGTTAAATCATATTTATTTACAACATAATTCTTACATAAATACAAAGTTTACTTACGAATGTCATTTTGCGTTTATAAATCTAAATAGAAGAAAAAAGTATGGTCATAATTTATAGAAAATGTGTAGGTACATACTATTTTATTACACTTACGTAATATATGTAGGAGCATGCTACTACCATTAGATTGCAGACTTATAGCATTAACATTCAATATTACTTATTTAATCTAAATGTTACTAAAATTACGTATGAAATTCCTAATTTGTGTATTTGATAAAATTTAAAAGTTGAAAATTCGTTTAAAAGTAAAATTATTAAATAAATTAGTAGATTTTTAGTTAGTCAATTATTAAAAATGACAGAGCAATAAAGTTCTGGCGGGGGAGAGCTACGTCACACTTCACTATAATAAAATTATGTTCCAGCCGAGTTACAAGCAGTCACGTCCCGACTGCCCGACCCCCATCAAGCAACTTTTAGTGTGTTGTATCTCAGCCGGTTTAAATAAGTTTAAATATGCATCTAACTACTCCGTTTGATAATCCTAGATCTTTTTTGTAAGCACCTTTTTTTTTTTTTTTTTTTTCTTTTTAATAATATGGCAACATGTGAATTTTGCCAGTGTCGAGTAAAATTCGTGAATGTTCACGGGATATTAAATTATGGTCTCCACTTTCGTGTTTTGCCAGTGTCAAGTTAAATGTTATTTTTCAAGTAATAAGTTAGTTAGTCAGGTCAGAGTCAGAGTGAGCTTAATAGCTCGTCTAGTCACGTGAGTCTTCCAGTAAAATGGGTGGAATTTTACTGAAAGTTCGGAGGAGTTTTGGAGGGGGCACCAAAATTCATATTTCAGCACCATATCACTTGCCTACATCTGTGCACATTCAAAAACACTTAACACGCAATATTCCACCATTATTACACGCTAACAATCAAATTCTACACGATTATTAAGCAAAAGACGTGGAGCTAATGATATGATCAAGGCTTGCCGCCAAAACTCTGTAAGCACCTTAATGTCACTATATGTTAGTGTCAAAAGTGAGAGGCAGAGCTAATAAACATTTTTTGAAGCAAGAATCGTTATATATAATAACAGCGCGCGGTTTCGCTTGTGCCGTAGTTATAATTATTATAATGGGCAGAAATTAAAAATTTGCAAAATTTTGTGATAAGATTTTGTTTAAATTAAATCGTTGTCTATTTTTTATAGTAATAATTTAATTACTTTTTAAGAAGACATGATGTGGATATATTCGGCGGTGAATTATGATTATTCCTTCTTCGTACAATGACCTTATAAAGGTGTATTTATCGGTTTACGGGTGACACTTGACGCCAAAATGAAATTTGGTACCTATGTACCTCAGGACCTGGAATAACACATGCTACTATTTGTTAAGCAGATAAAACTGGTGAACCACTATTATTATTATATAAAAAATCTATAATAATATATAAGCTAAGCATGAAAATAGATGTATAGACAGTTAGCATGACAAAGGTTACGTAAAATAACATCAAGCGAAACTTTAGAATGTACATATTTTCATAACAATTTAATTTCTCAAAACGTTATTTTTAAATATTTATTTACATTTAATGATTAAAACATAAAAGTAACAAATAACAGCACATCAATAACTTAATAGAACCTTTTACCAAACGAAAACAACTTTTTCAATAACAAAAATTCACTCCGAGCACAAAATGTTTTGAACCACTGTCATAATCACCGATGATACCATTCCCACAATTTTTTTTCTTCTACAAAATCTTTTAATTTTTTTAAATTTATAAATAATAATATCTGTGCGCAAAAATATCATTTATAATATTATTTCTTTCAATTTTGAGAAAAATATAAACTCAAGCTATTTTATTTATTGAAATCTTTTTCTTTTGACAGATCTTCCATTACTTAATCTTTTTTTAAAAAGATTAAGTATCTTTTTTTGGTGTGGGAACTCATTTGTTTACAAAAAGGATTCTCCTTGTTCAATCCGAGTATAATATAATATGGCGGATATTTTAATTGTCAAACATTAGAGTCCGACCGAAACTGGTTTTACGGCCGAAACCGAAACCGAATGTTCGGCCGAGGCTTTAGTTTCGGCCGAAACCGAAACTCACGTGGTCAAGTAAAAAAATCTTTAAAATACTGAAATTTGGTGCATTTTACCCATTATTCTGCATTAATTAGGACATAAAATGGAAGCACAGTAAAATATTAAGTTTGTTGCATCAGTTGGAATATAAAATATATAACAAAAATATTTAAATTTTTTTAGGCTTCCGTGGTCAACAAGGAAGCCTTATAGTTTCGCTTTGTCTGTCCGTCCGTCTGGCCGCGGCTTTACGGAGAAACTATAAGTCCTAGAAAACTGTAATTTTGCACAGAGGAGGGCAATGATTAGAATAAGAGAACGGTTACAAAAATAAATTTAAATCAATTAATTTAGGGTACCTTTTTTATGCATATAAATAAGAAGACGAGCAAGACGCTCTCCTGATGTAAGAGATAACGCTGCCACTAATCAGCACAATGCCACCCAGGATTTCACAGTGATGTCAAATTCTAAGTGCTGTGCACCAACGCTTCTTACTCAAGAGTCATAAGATGAGACTCTTTAGCCCAGTAATTTCCCTAGCCACAGTGCCCCCCTGCCGAAGCACAGTAATGTTTGCACATCACTGCTCAGGCGGTAGAATAACTGGCACTGTTGGGGTACACACCTAGACGACCTCTTGCAAAGGAAGTCTACCCCCGGTAAAACTTATAAAATGGGGATGATATTTTTTCTGGCTGATGCCATCATTTGGGGTATTGTTGAATAGGTATTTCAATGAAGGACATATATCTAAGGAAATTTTTCGATATAATGATCCATTTGAAAGATATTCAATTTAATTTTTTTTTGGGCGTCCCCCCGCCCTCTAAAATCTAAACTAAATACTTACTTTCAAACACTGTTAAAAATAACGAATATAGTTTAAACCATGACTTTCCAGGAAAACCCTATGGTTTTCCTGTTTATCTTAACTGCTAACAGTTTTATAAGTTTTATCGTTATATCAGTATCGTTGATGCAAATTAAGTCAGTATATTGGAGATTTGCCAGTTCTACGGAAGCCTACATTGCGCTGCGCGTAGTCTGAAAAGCGCTTGGCCTATTTATTTAAATTAAGTTCTTATAGCAAAATATTTATCAGTTATCAATTATAATGAAAACACTAATTGTTACTGTTTCATTAACCCCTTGATCCAGGAAAAACTCCCAGTTCAAATCAAAATTGATATCATTATCTATTATTTCTAGCTTCTATAAAATGAGGTTCAAATTCGCATGCGCAGGTGAGGCTAGATTGAGCCGCTCGGGGACATACGGGTAAAATACTAAGTATTAGTATTTTGAAATCTTACTAATTAATACTTTGGTTTACACCTATTTGTATTTGAATTATCAATCTCTCTTAGGTACCTCTATATAAAAATAATAATTACTAAAATTGCTATTACACGCTTAGTTCCCAGTCTCAACAAAGATAATATTATCAAATCACACATTTAAAATTAACAAACCTATATTACAGTTATTAGTCGTCCACCGTTGTCGCGAGAAACGAAGCTAGGCGAGCGTGCACGACAACTTCCGAAGGGAGTTTCGAAATTTCGAAATTTCGGTCGGACACTACCAAACATACAGTTAAACTAATAAACATACCTAATTTAAACATTTATGCAAACATTCATTCATTTATTCTGCTTTGGTAGGTTTTTAAACGCGAGAGCCCGTCTGGGCGAGTTACCACGACCTCGCATTATATTCTGCGGAGATTTGCTCCCATTGGAAATGTATGGTGGCCAGGGAACTTACTTAGCTTATGAGATACGCCTAGTCTCAAGATGACCTCATTACGTACATTGCATTTTATAGTACAAAGAGAAATAGAACAATTCAAAATAGATCTGTATTGGCAAATCAACTGTAAAAAAGACGAATGAAAATAGCTTTAAATAATAGTTAAACTATAACAATAACTCTAGAAAACAATCAAACTTTGAAATACATTTTAACATTATCATGATAATATTTGTTTGTAGTTTTAGGATTCTAATTTATCTGTTATAAAAACTATTATTATTTACCACGATTTTTTTTTAAGTAGTGCAGATTTGTTAGACAGAGGTCTTTTAGTATTCTTTCTAATGAAAAGTGGAGATGAAACTGGGGAAGATAAGACCACGATTCTCGATCTCAAACTTTTGCACATTGTTGCATTTAATGAAGAAAAGGAATCATCGATAGTTAAATTTACTTTGCCTCGGCATGACCTAATAGGTCGCTGGCTTTTATTATTGTTTTCTTCTAAAACCCGCGCTTTATTGTCTTTAGTCTTTTTATCATTTGGCTGACAATCATTCAACTCTTTTAATTTGTTTCTATGCGTTTTATTTTTAAGTTGTGAATCGTTTTTCGATTGCACATTTTCTTTGTTAGATTTTTCCGTTCTTTTGCTAAAAGACTTACTTTTAGGAGACTCTTGTGATAAACTAGAATTTTTTGCTTTCTTAGTTTTCTTCTTATTATCTATATCATTTTTGGTTTCTTGTTTATTCTGGTTTGCTTCTTCACTTTGAGTTTTAACTTGTTTTTTGTTACGTTTTGTAGATTTTTCTTTTATAGACTGATTCTTGTCAGTTTTTGACTTCTTTTGTGGGTTTGTTTTAATTTTTTTATCATTGTGTGGGAGATCTTTTATATCATTGGATTTCATTTGTGTATCAGTTTTCTGTTTTTTATTACTTGTTGGTTCTGAATTGGTTAATTGAGTAGTCATTGGTTTTATAGTGTTTGGTTTGAATAAAGTGGGTTTAGGATCGTCGTAATCTCTGCTTAGATCATGTTCTTTGCGTTTGGGCGCTCTGTGGCCTCGAATTCCAAGGGTTGTGTCAAATTTTTGTAACCTATCAAAAGTATTGCTAAACAGTGAAACTTTAGCAGTACTATCTGCATTTGTTTTCTTGGAATTATTAAATCTTGTGGAGAATCCGCGAAATACGAAAGTTTCTGGACTATGTGCTACATCTGAAATGAAATTTTAAATATTAATTTCACCTTAATTATTAATTATGTTAAATTATACAACAGTTTATAGAATGTATTTACCTTCTTTAGGTATTTCTTGAATGTTGTCATTTTTACGTGGTGGTTGAAATTCTTCATCACTTTCGAAATCAGTATCCCAAAATGATTTTAAATATTGTTGTGTATTTATATTTAACACATCTAGAAAGAAAAATATAAATTAAGACAATAAATAACAATAATAATGAAATTATATCAAAAAAATATTATACACACCTCCATTTACAACATTAGTCATAGGTTTGGATTTAGAGACAGAGGTTAATAATCTTTCAACAACAATTTTAGCTTCTTTATTCTTTTGATGCACTTGTTTTTGGTCTTTGCATTTATTTTGATGCTCTTCCTTTTGTTCTTTACTTTTATTATGTTGTGGTTGTTTACTTTGTAGCTCTAGTTTTTGTTCTTTTGTTTGTGGGGCTTGTTTCTGTTCTTTAGTTTTGTTTTTCTGTTCTTGCTTTTGTTCTTTAGCTTTAGATTGTTGTTGTTCTTGCTGTTGTACTTTTCTTTTATTTCCTTGTTCTTGCTTTTGTTCTTTACTTTTTTTTTCTTGAGTTAGGTTTTCATTTACTTTATTTTTATTGAGTTGCTCTCGCTTTTGTCCCTGAGTGTGTTGGGCTTGTTTTTGTTCTTTAGTTTTGCTCGGTTGCTCCTGACACGTTTTTGATGTTTCTTTCACTGTCACATTAAATATTTCCTCATCCGTGTATGTATCACTTTCATCCAGATCATTTTTCCTCGAAGTTATTATGGAAGAAATGTCCCATTTATCACTGTCTTCTGTTTTATTCCTACTATTTTGTACGTCAGTTTTGTTAGTTTGGTTTGTAACATTCATTTGGTCTGGTGGCACTATTTTATGAATTAGATTTAATAAGTTACTTTCATCCTGATTCACATCCCTGCTTAAACACGATTGAGTTGTCAACTTCCGCGCCTTATTTTTCTCTTTTTGTATCGCACGGTAAACACTGTTTTGTGGACTATCTGTTAGATTGTCTGAACTGACATTATTCTGCTCTGCTATATCAAGTTTTTGTGAAAACAGCTTCCGTTTTAAGAAACTCGGTCTCTCAGTTTGTGCTGTAATATTTGAAGGCTCATCTTCAACATTTTCCAAATCTTTTTCAAGAAGTTTCTCTGTATGTTTATTTTCCTGTACAACAGGAACACTTACTACTGGTACTGTGGGTCTTGATAAGGGTGCTGCGGATTTTGAAATGCATTTTTCCTTGTTCTTAAAGTTAAACGTTTTCCTTACTGGCATCAAAGGTTTAGCAAATATAAACTCATTAGGTTTATTATTGTTTACAGAATTTTCTTTATTTGTTTTCTTGATGGCTTGTGTGGAATTTTTGCAAGGTGATGCCACCTTAGGTTTCTTTTGAACAGGCGAGCAAATATCATCAACATTATTGATATTTCGTTTACTGCATGAATTTTGTTTCTTACTTCTACTTTCAGAAAATATATGATCATCAATGTCACTATTTGCTTCAATGTTTTCGGCGCCTTCTGGTATAGTTGTTGACACAACAGATTTCTGAAATCTTTGTGCAGGTAACAATGCCCCATTTCTGAATCTGTCCTTTAGCAACATTGTCGTAGAAGCATGTTGACTGTTCATGTTTCTAAAATTTGCAGGCATAGAGTTAGTCACTTCAGTTCTGTGGGACATTACAGATGATTGTGTATTATTGAGATTGTTCCCTCCGGCCATGCTGAAGTTCTGTCTGAATCCATTTCTATGCATGAAGCTGTTCTGTATATTTTGTCTAAAATCTGGCATCTCTGTTTTGGTTGATCTACAAGTGGACATGTTGTCTTTGTAGGTGGAAGTTTTAGTGGAGTTGTCATCGCTGCTGAGAGAGGAATCACTGGCCTGGGCGCCCGAGTCGTAGCCAGACTTGCGCCTCACTCTCGCGTCTCTGTTTGACCAGGGGATGTGCCTTCTGTGGCGCCCTCTATTCCTGTATTTACGCTTCATTAGATTCCTGTATGCTTCAGTGATTGCTCTCATTTCACGTTGGCTGTATGTGTCATTGTTCAGAGCCTCCACAATGTCTACTGCACTCACCCGACTGCACATTGTATCTAAAATTATAAGGAATAAGATAAGATCATTTTTTGTCAAAAATAACACCAATAATTATAAATTTCTAACATGCCAAAATCACATGCACATCAAATTAGTATAAATATATTTATGACAAGTATTACACACCTACAGTTCTTACAGACATTGGGGATCTACTGCGTCCAATCAAAATAGATGTTTGTGAGATCCCTTGATTTCTAGGCTGATACGAGTTGTTAAAGTTCCTCTGCCTCATGTCACAGGCACTCATTACAGACATTGGTGAAGTCTCCCTTCGATATGAATTTGATTGACCATATTCTGACTCTGCATATCTCTGCCTTTCAAAGTTCCTGGGCATTTGCATAGTTGAGGAAAATATGTTGTTACGGCAGCTAAACTTTCTATTACTTGTGTTGGAACTTGGCCCCCTAGCTGATACCATCTGAAATAATAAAAATATTCTAAATATTCATATTATTATGTAAGTAAATTTATCTATATGAGCACTTTAAAGCTTAGACATAGATAGTTAATTATATAATAGAAACGCTGATCCTATTGAGGTAAAATTTGGTATGAAAGTAGCTTGCAAAATTTCAGCGAAATTGGTTCAGTGGTTACGGATTTGCATACAAACGTTTTTTGGGAATAATTCCCGTTCCGGTGGAATTTTCCAAAATCGCTTCTTATCAGTCACCTACGTCACCTAAAGAACACGCTGGCCAAATTTCACTTCAATCGGTCCAGCGGTTTTGTACGATGATGAGTCAGTCAGTCAGATTACCTCTTTATATAATAGTATAGATTTTGTATTATGAATTATTATTTTATTATGATTTATTAATTATTATTTTATTATGATTTATTAGTTATTTTAATATGATACAATATTATTATTTTTAATTTTTAGTTCAAATATGTACAATACTCAATGTATTTCGATTTAGTTAAATTTTATGACCTGTAACAATTCTGTTATCAATAAATGAGTATGATTAAAAAGTGCCCTAAATAATATATATATCTTACTAATATTATAAAAGCGAAAGTTTGTGTGTATGTGTGTGAGTGTGTGAGTGTGTGTGTGTGTATGTTTGTTACTTCTTCACGCTCAAACGGATGCACCGATTGACTTGAAATTTGGTATGAAGGTAGCTTGGACTCTGGAATAACACATAGGCTACTTTTTATCCTGATAAATAAAACAGTATCTGAGAGAATTGATGTCAAATCAAAAAAACAACTTTATTTTTGGCGTCTCAATGGTGGCTTCTATTACCTCCAGGTACCAGGATACCAGAAAGTTTAAGGAGGTCTATAGTCGAGAAGAAGACGAATCTAAGAAACCATAGATCATCAAAATCGGTCCAGGCGTTCTTGAGTTATGAGTATTGAAACTTTTACGAAGTACCAGGAGACAAGAAAAATGCACTCGTAGGAGATGTTCGGCTCATTTCGTGAAATTCCGGTGAAGTTCGGATTTGACAAATGACAAATTTAAAATTTGAATACGTCTAATGACGCAATTGTCAAATCCGAACTTAACCGAAATCTCACGAAATTACCCGAACATCTATATGTTTCTAAAATCCTGGTACTTCGTAAAAGTTTCAATACTCCTAACTCAAGAACGGCTGGACCGATTTTAATGATCTTTGGTTTGTTCACTTCGCCAATTTCTTCGCCATCGACCCCAATTGGCCAACATCTTCGCCATCGACCTCACTTGGCCAAAATCTTCGCCATCAACAACCCCACTTGGCCAAAATCTTTTCAATTTTTTCTAAATTAGGTTTCTTATTCGGTTCGGTTTTCGGTGAAGTTAGGATTTGACAAATTTATTTCGATTTTCCATTTTTTTTAAATTCGGTTTCTTATTCGATTCGGTTTTCGGTCGGGTTGTGGTCGTGGTGTGGTCAGGGTGTGGTCAGGGTGTGGTCGTGGCGTGGTCGGGTCGTGGCGTGGTCATGGTGTGGTCATGACGTGGTCATGGTGTGGTCAGGGCGTAGTCATGGTGCGGTCGGGTTGTGGTCGTGATGTGGTCAGGGCGTGGTCATGGTGTGGTCGTGGTGTGGTCAGGGTGTGGTCGTGGCGTGGTCGGGTTGTGGTCGTGGCGTGGTCATGGTGTGGTCATGGTGTGGTCGTGGTGTGGTCAGGGCGTAGTCATGGTGTGGTCGGGTTGTGATCGTGATTTGGTCAGGGCGTGGTCGTGGTGTGGTCAGGGCGTGGTCATGGTGTGGTCGGGTTGTGGTCGTGGTGTGGTCAGGGCGTGGTCATGGTGTGGTCGTGGTGTGGTCAGGGCGTAGTCATGGTGTGGTCGGGTTGTGGTCGTGGTGTGGTCAGGGCGTGGTCGGGTTGTCATGGTGTGGTAGGGTTGTGGTCATGGTGTGGTCATGACGTGGTCATGACGTGGTCGTGGTGTGGTCAGGGCGTAGTCACGGTGTGGTCGGGTTGTGGTCGTGGTGTGGTCAGGGCGTAGTCACGGTGTGGTCGGGTTGTGGTCGTGGTGTGGTCAGGGCGTGGTCATGGTGTGGTCGGGTTGTGGTCATGGTGTGGTCGGGTTGTGATCGTGATGTGGTCAGGGCGTGGTCATGGTGTGGTCAGGGTGTGGTCATGGTTTGGTCATGGTGTGGTCATGGTTTGGTTTTCGCGAAAACCGAACCGAATAAGAAACCGAATTTGGAAAAAATGGAAAATCGAAATAAATTTGTCAAATCCTAACTTCACCGAAAACCAAACCATGGTGTGGTCGTGGTGTGGTCAGGGTGTGGTCGTGGCGTGGTCGCGTTGTGGTCGTGGCGTGGTCATGGTATGGTCATGACGTGGTCATGGTGTGGTCGTGGTGTGGTCATGACGTAGTCATGGTGTGGTCGGGTTGTTGTCGTGGTGTGGTCAGGGCGTGGTCATGGTGTGGTCGGGTTGTGGTCATGGTGTGGTCGGGTTGTTATCGTGATGTGGTCAGGGCGTGGTCGTGGTGTGGTCAGGGCGTCGTGGCGTGGTCGGGTTGTGGTCGTGGCGTAGTCATGACGTGGTCATGGTGTGGTCAGGGCGTGGTCATGGTGTGGTCGTGGTGTGGTCAGGGCGTAGTCATGGTGTGGTCGGGTTGTGGTCGTGATGTGGTCAGGGCGTGGTCATGGTGTGGTCGGGTTGTGGTCATGGTGTGGTCGGGTTGTGATCGTGATGTGGTCAGGGCGTGGTCATGGTGTGGTCAGGGTGTGGTCAGGGTTTGGTCATGGTTTGGTCATGGTGTGGTCATGGTTTGGTTTTCGTTGAAGTTAGGATTTGACAAATTTATTTCGATTTTCCATTTTTTCTAAATTCGGTTTCTTATTCGGTTCGGTTTTCGGTGAAGTTAGGATTTGACAAGTTTATTTCGATTTTCATTATTTTTTTTCGTACATAATTTTTCAACATGCATATAGTCGAGAAGAAGACGAATCGAAGAAACCATAGATCATCAAAATCGGTTAAGCCGTTTTTTAGTTATGAGTATTGAAACTTTTACGAAGTACCAGGATACCAGACACATGAAGAGATGTTCGGCTCATTTCGTGAAATTCCGGTGAAGTCTGACATTTGTCATTTGTCAAATACGATTTTCAATTTTTTTTGAAATTCGAATACGTCTGATGACGCAATTGTCAATTCCGAACTTAACCGAAATCTCACGAAATGACCCGAACATCTCCTATATGTTTCTGATATCCTGGTACTTCTTAAAAGTTTCAATACTCATAACTCAAGAACGGCTGGACCGATTTTAATGATCTTTAGTTTGTTCACTTCGCCAACTTCTTCGCCATCCACCCTACTTGGCCAAAATCTTCGCCATCGACCCCACTTGGCCAACATCTTCGCCATCGACCCCACTTGGCCAAAATCTTCGCCATCAACCCCACTTGGCCAAAATCTTTGCCATTGACGCAACTTGGCAAAAATATTCGCCGTAAACAAAGTTTTTATTTCGATTCATTTCTTGTTTTTAAAAAGTTTTATTTAAAATTTCACTTGTTTTACTTACATCTGTCTGTTGTCTGTCTGTCTATAATCAAATCTTACAAGTTCAATTTGATCCACTTCCCGGATTCTGATTGAGCTGAAATTTTGCATTCATATTTGAATCGGATGACAATGCAATATTATTATGATATGGAGCTGATCTGATGATGGAGCTGAAAGGTGGACATAGGAATTCCGTAATTAAACGACGCAATTACATCGAGTTTGGGCTCATTTGAGTCGTATTGACGAGTACTTTGATACTATATAATAACCTAGACACAGAGACAGACAGACAGACACGTCAAACTTATAACACC
This sequence comes from Hemithea aestivaria, assembly GCA_947507615.1. Lineage (NCBI taxonomy): Eukaryota > Metazoa > Arthropoda > Insecta > Lepidoptera > Geometridae > Hemithea > Hemithea aestivaria. The sequence goes on along the minus strand of OX382339.1, from coordinate 9,504,887 downwards.
CCGTCGTTTTTGCGTCGGGGGTTAAACACTTATAACACCACGTCGTTTTTGCGTCGGGGGTTAAAAACTTATTACACCCCGTCGTTTTTGCGTCGGGGGTTAAAAACTTATAACCCCCGTCATTTTTGCGTCGGGGGTTAAACACTTATAACACCCCGTCGTTTTTGCGTCGGGGGTTAAACACTTATAACACCCGTCGTTTTTGCGTCGGGGGCTAAAAACTTATAACACCCCGTCGTTTGGATCATTCCCACTAGTTCCCCTTTTAGTTCCCTAGTGGATCTAGTAGGAACTTTTTTCTCAGTAGTTCCCCTTTTTTGAAAAGGGGATCTAGTGGGAATGATCACTTCTCAGTAATTCCCCCTTTTTGGAACGAAGTTCCTTATCGCGCGTTATGAGGGGGAGATGTCCCTAGTCGAGAAATGGTTCAACAAATGGCGGATAAAGGCCAATAAGGACAAATCAATGCACGTGACTTTTACACTTAGGCGAGAAACATGTCCACCTGTCCTACTATATAACGAGCCAATCCCTCAGGCAGATGATGCAAAATACCTGGGCATACATCTAGATAGAAGACTTACTTGGCAAAAACACATCTGGACCAAACGTAAACAACTAGATGCCAAAGTTCGCAATTTACACTGGTTGATTGGACGAAAATCTCAACTGACACATGAGAGCAAAATGGCCGTCTACAAAACCATTATCAAACCAATTTGGACATATGGCGTACAGCTTTGGGGTACGGCTAGCAACAGCAACATTGAGATACTGGAGAGGTTCCAAAGCAAAACAATAAGGAACATGCTTAATATACCTCGACATGTTAGCAACAAATATATGTATATGGACATCAAAATAAAAACAGTCAAGCAAGAAATAGAACTGTGGCCGTTCCATCCACAATACTATTCTTAGTATAATTATTATATGTACAATATAGATTCCATATTTATTTCATTTATAATATTATATTAAACACGCATTATATTATTATTATTAGTATATAATATTTAATATACATCATACATAAACATAATATATTTAATATTATTACATAACTCTAATATAATACATAAATATAACAATATCATTTATACATACATTCATTCATCACACACACACAATAAATACACAAAATACATAAACATCAATAATAATCTAAATATTACTTCGAACGCGTAAACAATAGCCACACCGCGTGGATGGTAGCGGAGAGGTGAGCGGGTAGCGGGGCGACCAACTGGTCGCGCCACCCTACGTCACCGCTCCGGAATGCAGGCCGGCCGACCGGCCGGCCAAGGTCATGCACCGAGTCTCCGCAGTCAGCCAGCCAGTGCATTATTCGCTATCGTACACACTGCACGCCGCTCGTAGCTTTGCGCGTACGCTTTCGATCAATTGTTTCGCCGCTTTGTTTATATATATATGTACTGTTCTTCGTTCTTCCTTTTCTATATGTGCTGTAACTTTCTCTCCTGCTGTGTTGTGTAATAAACTGTGTGTCCGCTATTCGTGCCTTCTTTATTTTTGGGGAGTGGAATACCACCGGATAGTTAGCGGTGAGCATTGGCCATACACCACCTACATACTGGTGCCCACTATACCCCCCATAGAACCATACAGCAGAAGCTACCAGAGTAGACTACACAGACACAAGAACGAACTTGCTGCTCAACTACAAGGTCCAGGGAGTCTGATATTCTCCCGGCTGAAACGCCACAGCATTCAAGGACTAGTAGCAAGATTCGTGGACAATAAATGAGAGACTACTCACTGGACATGTCCCTCAAACAACGACATACCTCAGACGAAAAATCAGCCATCATATTGGACTATTGTCATACAGACAGATTGCCAAGAAGCAGAATACATAATGAAAAAAAAAAAAAAATGAGGGGGAGAAGGGAGGGGGAGGGGAAGGGTGAAGGGGAGGGGAAGGGGGAGAAAGGAGGTTAGGGGGAGAAGGGAGAGGGAGGGGGAAAGTGGAGGGGGAAGGGGTAAGGAGAGGGAAGGGGGGGAGGGGAGGGGGAAAGGGAGGGGGAGGGGCGAAGGGGGAAGTGGAGGTGGAAGGGGTGGGGGAAGGGGAGGGGGGAAGGGGAGGGGCGAAGGGGGAAGTGGAGGGGGAAGGGAGAGGGAGGGGTGGGTGGAGGGGGAGAAGGGAAGAGGGAAGGGGAGGGGGGAAGGGGAGGGGGTAGGGGGAGAAGGGAGGGGTGGGAGGGAGAAGGAGGGGTGGGGGAGAAGGAAGGGGTGGGAGGGAGAAGGGAGGGGTGGGGGAGAAGGGGGAAGGGGAGGGAAGGGGAGGGGGAGGGGGAAGGGGGGACGGGAGGGGGGAAGGGGGAGGGGGAGGGGGATGGGGAGGGGAGGGGGAGGGGGAAGGGGAGGTGAAGGGGTGAGGGGGAGGGGGAGAAGGGGAGGGGGAGAGAGACGGTGGG